>LD699455.1:9329312-9352420 GCA_003118335.3 Papilio memnon
TGTCTTTTGTTCAATGCTAATAGCACGCCTTCTTTCTTTTTCGACCACTTGTTTCCTTTCTTTGTATCGTCTCTTCCATTGTCTCTGAATTATTTTAAAGAACCGTTTTCTTTTAAAAAAGATGAATAATTATCGCTGAAAAGGAATATAATTTTTCTAGTTGATGGATTCTGAGTTACTAAGACTTACCTGAAAGACGAAAACTTGGCATGTAAACCCTACGGAAGTAGGACAAGGACGTGAAAATTATAGTTTCTGAGTTACTACAGTTTCCCTAGCTGTTATTTTACTATCTGTTAAGCACATTTAACTGCTGCATGTTATGTCTAGTAAACATGAAAAGCAATCAATCGCTAAAGAATTAAAAGAACATGGCCCCGGCGCTCCGCTTCCCAACTGTTTGCGCTTAATCCGCAAAACGCTCGTATCATTTTAAAATATTTAAAAACTGTATTCGAACAAACTTTTCAAATCGGGATTATCAGCTTTCAATACGTTGTCATTGCTTTTAATAATGGAAGCTTTAAAAATATTTAAAAATAAACCAGATTTTGTCCTAATAATTTAAACTTTCTGTACTTTAAAATGACTGATTGGTATTCATTGGATGAGTTACAAGGATGTTAAACATTGTATTGCAATAGTTCTTCGTGCGTGTCTTTTATTTTGATAAAAGCTCTATAATAATTAAAAAGGAATTCTAATGACAGATAATTAGATATCTTTTTGTTGATTCATCTGAGGAGCTCGGCAATGAAGCTTTTGTTAGTCGTTAGCGACTCTCGTCCTTTGTGGCCGACTCTTTGCAATTTAATATTCTATTGTCTTGTTAAGATTTTTATAATTGCAGAAAATGTTTCATTTTTTTTGTTTAACTTCATTACATAAACGAGAAAATCAGGATATAGTTAAGGTACTTCAAAATAAGTTAAAACCGCTGTTAGGTTTTTTACTTTTAAGTTCGGGTTTACATATATTTGTTTTCAGTAACCGATATTTTCTGCATAAGACTAAAACTTTTCGTTTTCAATCCTTCTTCAAAATTGCATAGATTTATATAGACTCGTAGGCAGAACTAGGTTGAGCAAACTTTTCGTAAAACAATTAAAATAGAAGGTATTTATTTTTTTGTTAAAAAAGTAGCCATTCTTGTTCTTTGTCGATTTTTTGACCCTGTTACTTTGCTAAACAAATTCTAATATTAATTCTTGTTTTCTTTAACATAAAATGTAACTCTATTTTTAAAATTTTAACCTTCTAAATGTATACAATAAGCATAGAAATTCCTTTATTTTAGAACAACTGTTGTGGTTACCCCACACTTCGCAAGTAAGATATGAGTTCATCGTAACAAATCAGGAACTTTCCTCCGGCGCGTCGAATAAAATAGGCGCTACTGCTTCCTTTTTGAAAATTTAAATCACCTCTAGAACTTGAACAAAACTATTTTATTTATGAGACATAATTTAAAAACTAGAACAAGTCTTGGTTGAAATTTTTATAATTAAATATATGAAACAAAATATATGAGTTGCTCATTTCCAACTGAATCACAATAAGGTAAATAATACTCATTTGTTTAAAAATATAGCTAGCGTACGAGTATGTCTACAATTTCTGCTTAATTCTATTTAACCGAATACAAAACTCAACCAATTTGAGAATCGAACTCGATGTAGAAGTTTTATAAGTTTAGATTGTGAGTTTTATGAAACCGCAAACAAAGGCACGCGGCCGCCAGACGCTGGCAAAGTGCATTCGATTTCGCCTTCCGTGTTGCACACTTTGTTAAATTAAAAAGTGAAAACTATAGGAAAAATATAGGAAAACTAAAAAAGCATCGATGCATCCGTAACAAATAAACTATTTATTATTTTTTTGTTTAATTATTAATAGGCGCATATAATTAGTTTACACAATGCAATTTAAATGATTACCTTAATATTATAGTTAAAAGCAATGTTGCCATTTAATTAATATTTAAATATTGTTGCTATAATATTGCAGATAAATCCAGATTAATTCCGACATAATCATATTAATGACTTTCATTATTCCATGGTAACAATTGGTAATTACTCGCTCGTAAAAAGCAACATGCTTGAAGTATTAACTCAATACTCCATTACGTAAATACCATCGCCAACTTATGTAATTCTTTCAAGCTTGGTATAATGCACAAGTAAACAAATGTCAAAGCGTATTTATTCCAATTCAAAAAGATTTTAGGTTATATTTTTATAAGATAGTTTTTCATATCTGAGTTCAAGCTAATTATTTGTTTTTTACAAAGATAAACCACGACCGATGTCGTATTTGTTAATGTATGTTAACGTTGTTTTTGTTTTGGTTATTAAAATGTTCCAGTTTTCGTAAACGAGGGCAAAAAGTGTCCCGTATTCGAAGTTCGATAAGTTTTCATTTTACGTTATTGAAGTTTATCAGCGGTGTACAAACTTCTTTTTCGTTAAATTGTGAATTTTTGAATATAGTCCATTTTTTAATCTTACGAAGTATTTTACAATACAAAAACTATCGCATCAAATTTGAAACAAAAACATTATTTTATATATTTTAATGTACTTATTATTGATTAAATTGTTTTGTATAATAACGAAATCAACAGACGTAAATTAGAAAAATTAGTTCTCTAAACTATTTCAACTGTAAATAAACGCTTTCACAGAAATACTAATATAAACTTTAATTAAAAATCTAGAACTACGCAATTTATATTTCTATAGAAAGTTCCATTTAATGTTTACAGAATCCGTACAATAATTAGTGTGTTTATTGTAAGGGGAAGCAAGAGTTTTAAATATATATTTTTAGTATTAAACAAACAATGTTTTATGAATCGAATAATGAAAACTATTGTCAATCAATAGACGTTAACACAATATTATTAGAACCTACTCTAGTATCCTTTTTCATTAAGTTTTTTCCCTAGTTAGTATTTACTTTGTTTTATAAATTTTTCTTTCTCTCATAGATGGGGTAAATCTTTTTAGAAGTTTGTTGTTAAAGTTTATTATTTGAAAGCGATAAATATGTATTTATTATATTGAAATAACAGCAACGAGTTGAAAGTTGTAGGCAGTCGGCAACGCGCCGCTGCGCTGACCCACTAAGTTTAATTGCTTTGTACTCACACCACTCATGTGACGCTCATCAACCAATTGAACGGAAGCAGTAGTGTTTAGATTTAGACCATTAGAAAATTTATTACAAAAGCTTATGCATTAATTCGTTTTTTTGTGTTTGAAGCCTAGATTTTTATTTATTTCTTTGTAAATTAGATATCTACTTCTGTATACAAAGTTAATTTCAAAAGCTACCGAAAACTAGTGCTAAAGTGAAGAGCTAGTCCCATATGCATTATGTAGCGACAGTGTGCGGTGTGCGGGGCGTGCGGGCTGCGGGCTGCGGGCTGCGGGCTGCGGGCTGCGGGCTGCTGCGGCGCTGTTTTAAATGACTCCAGGGATTTTATGAGCTTTTCTATTAAAGTATTCATAACTTGGTGTCACAGAAATTTTTCTGATAATTTTCTCAGCGATTTTTCACAGAAAAAGCTTTGATAATATTAAACATTTAGTTTGTTTCATACACAGACTAGTTCTAATAGGTTTCTTTAAGACTAGAACTAGAAAAGTATTATACAAGATAAGACTTCATTTATAATATGTTTTATAACTCATATTTAACCTCAATAATTATCTATTTAAAGAAAATTCAATTTTAAGTAACACTCAAATATTAATGCGGACTTACCAGTTACTAAGGAATATTCTACATCACCCTGCATAGTTTCACCATATTGTAGTGAGCATTAACGTTATATATGTTGCAAGTTTTCACATACATTTTGACTGGAGACATCAGTAGCCGGGGCGGGCGCGGGCGCGCGGGCGCGCGGGCGAGCAGTTAACTTTTATCCGTTGGATCAGAGCAAATACACTCGTAAAAATAAAGCCCCCATACACCCCGCGGCGAGAACTTAATATCTCATACACCTATCATAATAAATCTCAAGACTGTTTCCTCGCACTTCCGGCCTTTGGTTTAGTAACGGAGATTTACTGGAGATGAGATTACAGCATCTAATGATCCACAAGTCGAGCGTATGAATAGTAAATAGTGATTTATAAATGTGTTTATTTAAAGATTATGTTTACTATTTATTTTATTGCTCATCATATCATCATGTTTCGAGTAAAAATTACATTTTACAGAACCTCTTTCATGCTTCAAATAATAAGAATAAACGTAATACAAGCTTACAGTATTATTAAAGAATATATTTGAGAGAATTCTATGTCATCCTTATTCTTTTTAAGCCGGATAATATTATACTAAAGAAGGTAAGACAAAACAAATACATTTTCCCGGAGTAAGATGTTTAATATTGTACAGACTGTTTTTCTATTTTCTATCTAGTTGTTAATCTCCATTTAAAATTTAATGGGTGTTTAATATTTATTTTACTAAAATGACATTTTAAATCTAAGACCAGACTGCATACACCGAATCTTTAAGCATAATTAGTTTTTTTTTCTGTTACTCTTCCAAAGGTAAACTTGAGTTGTTTTAGTAGAAATGCTAGAGACAAATAATCGCGTTGGAATCGTAAACGCTATCAACCGGCAGAGGTTTGTATCTGATGAGAAATGTTGGCGCTTCAGTAAGTAATATCCAATAAACCGAGCCGGTTACCAGAGAAATTTCCATTAAAACTTTGATTACAGATCTAGCTAGGGATTCCGATTTGGAAGTTCTCGCACTCTGCGGATTAGCATATTCGCGCCAATCGTAATAACTTTTTAATCCGCGAACCTGTCATTATACTCGTACGAGTATGTCCTCCAATGAATTTCCAATTTTATACGCTAACTCCGACCGGTTTCAACTTTTTTTGGGGAAACTGTTAAACTCTTGTAATGATACCAGTTTAAAGGAATTCATGTTCGTAAAATTTGTCTATTTGAATGTTTAATTTTGAAACGATTGTCACTGGAAGTTAACACTATCGGCCAAATTCTCCGAAGGCATTACAGAATCATTTTAATAAGAATAATTTGTAAACACCCTGCAATTCTTGTTCTCGCTTAAGATGTTCGTCGCTTTGGCCCGAGATCGCAAGCTTTACTCTGCCTGCATCCTGACAGATCGTTTCACGCTCTCCTACAATACATGGATTTGTACGTAAGCTTTTATTCCTCGATCTCGCAACGAGAACTATGAAACTGTCTGTACTATCCGTAACTATTTTTTTAATTGTCAATTTTGTTGTTTTTAACAGAGGAGAAGCGGCAGGAGGTGGGCATATCAAGACGCATAATTACAATTAATCAAGTACGTGCCGTAGATATTTAATTAACGCTCGCGTCTAATGGACTCACCTCGTTATTATTTAAGCATTGCTTTGTTTTGTAAGACAGGACAGGTTTCTGGGATTTTAGTTTAATAATAAATGTTAGCTTTATAAATAGTACAATTTCTCAGCAATAGTAATGTTATTCGTATTATTTCATAAACTTAATAAATGTATACATCGCTACTCCGTTAAAGTTAGTTTCATGGAAACTAATTTCGCTTTGAAATCTAACCTGACACAGTGAGATACAAATAAAACTAAATAAACATGAATCCATTTCATCAAACTTCAACAACTTTAGTAATCAATTAAATGTTTTATTATTTAACGTCAGTATTTTTTCATTACATTAAGTAAAAATATTTCGATGTCCTGATTAATATTTACAAAGAGTGGATGCTAAAAGTCCTGTTTATTTATTTACGGTCACATTATTTTCAGTATTGTGAGTGATCTGGTGATAAAATACCATTAATGTATCGAAATTGCTCGAATGTTAGTAATAATACTATCGGTTTTAACAAATTTCACTATTTTATTCGACTAAATGCTAGAAACAATTGATGTATTAAAAAAATAGTTACAAAGCGTCTAATTCATGTATAATTTCCCCAAAATCATGTAAATTATGGGTAAAAGAGGAATAAAATTGTTTCAAAACATTAGATAAAGTCATTACATTTTATACGTTTTAATTTCGCAGGTGTAATAGATGGATCAAGATGTAATTCTTTGAGGCATAAAAAATGCCGCACCACATTTTGGTCGTAACCAAGGTTTTTATCAGATAAAGTCTCTTAAAGGTGTTCTTTAATGTAATGACGTTATTTACTTTTTATTGCCTTTGTTTGCCGTACTTACGTGAACCAGAACTATTATACCAACGTTTACTTTCATATAGTCAGTCGCTGGTCTCATATAATCATCTATTTTATCTCTTAACGAACATAAAGATGACGAATAAAAAGTAATAAGTACTAGATCTAAAATGACTTTATTGGACACCCTCGAGGCTAGCAGCACTAGACAGAATGAGCAAACACAAGTGGAAATCAATATTATAAATTAAAAAGGAAATGGTAATAAATCTCTCATTATAATAGATACGAGATAAGGAACATTATATCAATATTATAGAACAAATGTTGTAATATTCAATAGTAGGTAAAGGTGGTTACAGTGAACGAAGCCTACCCGTAAGTCGTACTCAATAGAGACGTCCGCAACGAGCGTGTTTTCTAATATCCGACTTGAACATACAAAATCGGATTTCTCCTATGAGTAAACATCGTAATATTGCTTTTCATGATTGACATAAGCGTTAGATTTTTCTGTAAATGTTTTTCTTCTCTGAACAAATTAAAGAGAATTGTTATATTGGAAACTGCTTCGCAATTACTTTGCAGAGGGATATTGCTGGGGGGAGGTAGATGGGGGAGGCGCCGTCTTCGTCGACCTTAAATATTTCGTATTGCTTTCTTACTAGTTTATTAAGTACTTTTTGCTACAAAACATTATATTTAAAATGTTGAATAGTTTTTTTTATAGTATTTTAATAGTTTCGTTATTGTACAGACTTTAATTAAACATTCTTATAAAAGGATTTTAATGAAAAATATATACTGAGATGAATTTGTAATAATTACGCACACTTCAGCAATATTTCATATTCATTAAAGATTTAAGTTTATTACACGAAAGAAGATTAAAATAGAAAGGGGCTTAGAGAAATGAATTCAGTGAGTACGCGGTAACAAAGGAGGCGACGTAAGGCATCTTCTACGTGGGAGACAGGCGCAGTACCGCGGTACGTTCCCTGCAGCCGGTGCACGCGCCTCTCACACGATAGATAACCTTATGAATGCCGCCTCTAATGAGCTCCCACACAATGAAAACGACGTGAGAATACTTAGAAAGTGAATATCTTCTCACTTACAAAAATAATTTGTGGTTTAACTGTGTCAGGTTTTGCAGTCTTTAATATACGAGATAAAAAACTTAGTGTTTGCGAAACCAAGAGATTTGATAGACCTCCTGTCTGACAATTCTATTTCATGTACGATACAAGCTTTCATTAAAATTACAAAATCGAATAAGTAGCCTATGTGTTGTTTCAGACTATACTCTACAACTTTGCTTAATTTAATCGAAACCGTTTAGACGTTTAGGCGGTAAACTGTAACAACCATCCAACCATCTAAACCTTGGCATTAATAATATTCGTAATATTACTCAGTTGGTATGTTTTATATTTAGCCGCAGTCGTGTCGTATCAGGATATTTTTCCGGCGCGTGTTTCACAAAAAAAGAACACAACAAGTATTTTATACGTTTTCCGTTACGTAAAAAGCTGCGATAAGCGCAGTGTCTTACTCACAGCTCCGACACAGTAGAGATAAGATCGACGGGGCCCGGGCGCGGAGCTGGGCCGAGGGGCGAAGGGCGCGGGGCGAGGAGTGGAATTTTAATACGTCATATTTCAGTATATGCCAGACTTTTATGTGTGATTCCTACGGCTATATTTGTCGAACAATGTTTGACAAACGAGACCGCGGTACGTGCGCGCCTCAGCTACTTTTTTACTCATAGTATCTTTATACTCGTATCCTTCAACCTCAAGCTGAATTACTTTATAGACAAGCGAGCGCAGACTTCGCGAAATACCGCATTTCTTATATCATTTCTTTTTCAACTTTCACCAACGTTATGTTAATTCAAATATGAAATGTATTTTGTTTTTTCAACTTGCTTTTAGAAAACAAACTGAACATAATCTCATTAAATTCTTTTTTGTTAAAAATAGTAATTATACTTGCGACTGCACTGAATTAAAAATAATTGTTTCTTAAATGTTTTTGTTTTAGATCTCTTGAAGCGTTTTTTATTTATAATTTGTTAAAACAGCTGTATGTGCCTTACTAAACGGGTTCGGGAACGTGAAATTCAAACGTCATTGCAGATACTGGCGACATCTTACAAAAGAATTTAATTTCACAATAAATTACAAGAAACTTTGGCAATAATCTTTTACACGTATCCAGACAAGTCAATATTACTTCAATAAATCGCAAGCCGCAGTTGATTCAGAACATTAACAACCGCAGAAATATGAGGAAAGTTTTGCTCGCGGCGGCAGCGGCGGCAGGGGCGGCAGGGGCGGCAGGAGGCCGTTATCTTTACTGCTGTACGAGCTACGATTTTATAGATAAAGACGTAACGGATTGTTTGCACCAACAATGAAAGCCGCACAGACATTTCACATTTTATTGTTATCAACACAAACTTTTATTACTATTTTCTGACTACACAGTAATGAGATAAGACTCACTGTGGTGCAGTGGTTAGGGATGCCTAAAGAGCAAGGTTTGTGTTCTAACTTGTGAAAAACTTTATATTCCAAGTGATAAAATGGCTATTTTGTTATCTATTGAAGAACTAGAGGCAATAACATCTGAACATCAAGTTCGTGGTATTTGTTGTCACCGCTAGCTCACAATCATGCGTTCACACAAATATGTCCGCGCTGTCTGTTGGAAGAGAATTTTCAATTAGAGATGAATTCATGTCACAGCGGGAGTGCGAGTGGCGTCCGTCAAACAATAATCATTCGTTCACGTAATGATCGGTGTGTTTGCCTCGGGGATCGAAACGTACAAATTACTGCGCTGCCTCAATTCCATAACACAGAAATCATTTAGCATTAGGAATTTAGCTGTCCATTTTGTAAGTACCGGCTCGCATATCAAGTGCACGTTACAACATGTACGTAAAACATCTCTGGGACACAAATGACTAACATCACTTCACGTTAACCTCAGCAACTACTTGCTTCATTTTGAAATTTACTTTTACGCAATTAGTAAAATCCTTATTCAAAACTATTAAAACACTAGTTATTTTTTCGTAGCGAGGTTATTAATTTTTATTACAAGTCGTTTCCTTTAGGAGTTGTTTTACTACTTCTTTGGCGCCTCGGGGTAACAAAAACAAAACATATGTATAAAAATAAAGTCCACGAAGGCAAAGCAATTGCTCAGTTAATAACACAGGGATACACCCTTTACATAACCCCCACACGTAAGTCCAACAACGTGTTCATAAAATACGGTGTCTATTTACATTTTGAAGTTTTTCAAACGGAAACGGACCGCAATAAAAATGTTTGTACACCCTTTCTTTTTACACGGCGGCGTAACGGCGGCGTAGCGGCGGCGTAGCGGCGGCGGCGCCCACCGGGTGTACCGACTAATTCTCCATTGAGCGCGGCTGCTGACCTTATCTCTGTTTGCATCCTATTTAGGCCTCCCTCGGACAGATAAAAGGAGTCAAAGAAAAGCCCTATCTCCGGCGTTTGCACGTTTGCGATGCTTACTTTGCAGAGAACTTTGTAAACGTTGCGCCGAGTACATGTGTGTGTTGTTCAGGAGATGGGGCGCTTAGATTGGTCTATTTGTAACATGTGTATGTAGTGTTTAATGCAAATGTTGTCGCTGATGAGACATGTCTGTGCTCTCAACGGTGATTGCGCGTAGTCATAAAAGTTTCATCTGTCAATCTACAACTGTCAGAGTTAATGTTAAGGCTGGACTGGCAGTTTACTGTGTACCTGGTATTCTTGACCATGTTACATTAGCATATCAATTGTAAATATTAATAAGTTAATGTTACATTGGCTTAGATAATAATCAATGACGTATTACGTTGCGTTTGCTGCATTTTCATGGTAAACGTACTCATTAATAATAACGTAATTTTACTTTTTAAAAAGTCTTTCTCTTACAATATAAAAAATAAACGAATGATTACGTAAGAATTATGCACAAATACAATCCCAGTATCTTTAAAATCTGTTTTCTGAACATTAGCATTGGACGTATTTACTTTAGCCACATACACCTGCTATTGAATTTAGAAATTTGGCCAATTTCTTAGCCGAAGTCGTCGCTTGATGGACTCAATTCAATTCAAGGTATTGAATTATCGTTTTTTTATTTGTGTGAATATTAATAAAAATATAAAAGACTTAGTAGTGTTGAAATGATCATAACATGAAAGTATTGTAGCAATGGGGACAGTGGCAGTGGATGATGTCTGAGGCGGCAGGCGGCCGAGGCGTGCGCGGTGGCCCTCAACCCTCGCTCTCAGGGTAGTTAGTACCCGCCGTGCCGCGGTGATGAGCGGTCGTGTCGCGGTCGTGCGTGTTGCGCTGTCGTGTAAATAGTGATCACGAAACCAAAAAAACCGTGATAGTGCCGTGCTGTTGGGAATTTGTGAAACATAAGTGATAAGTTGCAATATCTGCTGTTGGTACGCACATCGTACAGTAACAGTTGACTTAACAAAACGATGAGCGATTTTATTTTTTTAAGAATAAAATCATGAGCTGATGTTTTGAAAGTGCATATCCTAATTGGTGAGTGTCATAGCTTAATCTTAAAATAAATTAAATAGTAAAATAAAAATATAAACAAGTAAATTTCGGTCCCTAAATAATACAAGTGTAAACTATAATTGCAAAAAAACGGTTCTAGAATTTTAAAATTTCTATTTAGCCCATCACTATATTAACAGCTATTACCTATTTAGTTACATAATACTTGCCTATGTTAGTTGAGATTTAACAGAAATAGAGAATCGATTAATGACCTTAACGATTTGAGTATATTCTAATTGTGTCCCGTGTTGATTGGGACCGGAATGGAATTTATTCCTATTGGAATGTTTGTCCTTTACGGGGATGAAATATTTTGAATTTTCCTTCATTCAAAACTAAGTAGTGAATTTCTAAATATGTGTACTCTGAAAGTAATAAAATTTGACTGATATATTGAACTCCGCGGACTTTTATGTGAAGCTTCAATCTATTTTTGGCTCTATTTCTATTGAATCAAATTAGTATAATTTCAGGACGTTATATAGCTACTTGGGAAATAGAATAACCATACAATTAAAGTGTGATAAGTACAGGAATATTAAAATGAAATGATTATAATTTGTCAGATTTATATATAGACATTATGTGATCGAGAAAATTGTGTATCGATTCTACTAACTCAATCATTATTGTAAATATGAAGAAATGTGCAATTTTTATGTGACGTAATCTACCAGCGCACTTAAATAAGGTAACATTCGATTAGCGATTAGACACGGTCAAATGTAATGTATGAATAAATATCTCACTACATAATTATCTACGTCAATAATTTCAGTATACATTTTCAGGCGAGAGAGTTTTGATGTATCGTACATAATCTGTTTTACATGTAACGCACTTATCTGATGTGAACTAAAACAGGTTCCGTGTACGCACTATAACAGAGTGGTAACAACACGCACTATAACAGCGGCGCTAACGAGCTTTCTTATAATAACGACACTTAATCTTCGTAGTTTCAGTTAAGGGTGCTCACAATGTTAGCGACTTGTACCACGCTTCGTTTGCTCGGTTACAGTCGCTTGCGAACTCAAATAAGAGTATTAAAGCTTGATAGCATTGAGCTGGGAAGTCACTGAAAGAAATATGAAATTTTCTATTTGTGTATTACGTGAAATGACTCTTTACCTTCTCAAGAAAGTTTGTAAAATCATGTTGAATTTTTATTGAATTAAATCACAAATACTTGAGAAATTTTATAAATATCGAGTGATGCCAAATGACATTATCTATCGAAGTATGGTTTAGTTTCTGCTCTAATGTTCAGATTTAGATGACCTTTGTCAGAGAGAGTTCAAGGGATCTATAAAGTTTAGCGCAGAAATAAACTAAAAGTAAAGAAATGTTTTTAAAATGGAAAAGCGTGGAACGGGTTTTTTATTCTTGTTTTAACTTTTGACTTTGATTCGCTGTTTTAGTTTTGTTCCTTATTACTGTAAAGGTTTTAATTTCATAGTTAAAAACCATAAAGTTTTGACAATTCGAACTCACAAGATAAACTCCAGACTGAGGTACATGACAAGTTGTATAAAAAAGCTACAATATTCTACTGAATCAAAATGAATCTAATTTTATTTATTGTTAGTCCATTTAAATAGTAAATAAGTAATCGAAGGAAAATCGGCACGATAATACTAGTTACTTGTAAAGCGGCAACAGGGGATGGTGGTCGGCGCGGTGGGCAGGGGGAGGGGAAGGGTCGCACCTAGTTGATTACTTTGAAATTCGACTTGAAGCAGAGTTTGTGGCTCTTCGATAATTTCTCAATTGATATTGCTTCTGGTCGGGATCAGAACTTGACATCCGCAACCGAAGTGCCGGAGCCGCGGTGAAACTCATTAAAACTTCACTTGCTAACTGAATTGATTTTTAAAAAAATATTAACAATTAAACTTGCTATTGTCCTATCCTATTGAATACTATCCTACAATCTTGATTGTACAAAAAGCACTTGAAACTATATGCCTTGTTGTTTTCTCCGTTTATACGTTAAATATTTAATGCACAAATCTAAGTTACTATAAGAACACACGAAAAGAATTACAAAATTAATAGATAATACGCTACTTCGTTGGCAGCAGTAGCAAGAAACTGCTTGGAGTTGTTAGTTGTAAAAGTTGAAACACATTTATAGAAAGTAAAGGGAGCCTGATACACAAACGTGCTCGTCTTTGTGAAACAGAACCTAAGTGGGTCGGAACGTGAACCAAATTATAATGAAACTTTGCCCATTACACGTTGTATCAACATTTGCTCTCAAAATATTGCTCCTAATGCTCAATTACTTTCTGCTCGATGTAGATATCGACTG
This sequence comes from Papilio memnon, assembly GCA_003118335.3. Classification (NCBI taxonomy): domain Eukaryota; kingdom Metazoa; phylum Arthropoda; class Insecta; order Lepidoptera; family Papilionidae; genus Papilio; species Papilio memnon. The sequence continues at coordinate 9,342,435 of LD699455.1, forward strand.
TTGGAATACATTGAAATTAATTTTACACTTCAAATTTAATACGCCACGATAGAATAGAACAGAATAATAGAAATAGAACTGTTCATTTTCATAAAACGAAGCAATAAAATACAACATATAAACAATTAAAACAGATATGATAATGTGAGACAGGAGCTATCGCAGCCGAAGCAGGGATGACTAAAACCTGCGCTGGTTTCAGCTGGCGCCTTTGCACACACCATTTGTAGTCATATGAAGGGGGAATTACCCTAAACAGTACAATAATTCATGTGGGAGTTTAGATGGATCTATACTTGATAGAAGAATGAGAATTCTTCATTAAATAATAGAATCATACAAAATCATAAAAAAAAACATTAATTGATCATGTAAGGCGAATCGTTGTCTGACATTTGTGAATAACTTAGAAATGAGAATTATCAACCTCAAGTTGAGCATCGTTCTAACAATAGAAGGCTTTGGTAAACTTTCAAAGGGTATTCAAATCGCTTTATTAGTCTTAATATAACATCATTTACATTTACATATAGATGTATATTTTCTTTGGCATTGTTCATAAATCGGAGCCGGTGCGCCGCTATACAAACTTGGAATTTGACAGTTCCCAAAACATAAAAGGGGACCTTAAGGACGAGGGCTGTTTAGCGATAATTAGTGAAGCAGCGGTCTCGTGCATAAATCATTGGAGACGCCATTGTCTCGGAGGGCTCCTCTCTCCTCACCTCTCCCCTCCGACAGATTGCTGTGAGGCTGTGAGGGTCGCCGGAGATACCGCGCACACTTAACCCACCTTTTGTGTGTTACAAATTTCGAATTAGCGATGAGTGCGATCATTTTAGATTAATACATTTTGATTCAATATTGAAAGGCAACCATTTTGTGCCAGGATTCTGAATCATATTGTGGATATGTGATAAATATGAGGTATTGACCACTGCAAAAGTCCTGAAAGTATAGAATTATAGGTTCGGTATGCAAACACTGCAATAGTATTTTTGTTTTAGAAAATAGGTTTAATTTAGCATGAAAAGACACTAGTTAGCAAGTGGAACAATACACACATAAGCTCGCCAACATTAATTACGGCAAAGTATTTTAGGATAGTTGTTCTCAACTTCGTCATTTACGGGCTCTCCGCTTGTACGTACTCGTGCAGGGAGATTTCATTGTACTTACCTGCTTAATAGATACTTTGTCTAATTTTAATTCATATGTTTATCGAATTTTCCTTCTTTGTAACATTTTAATAATTTAAAATTAATCGCTATTCATTTGTCAATTATAATTTGGCCAATCTATGTAATTTTGTGACAACTTGTTGCCGCATTTGCCGCAAATCTGCGTTCGCAGGTCTTTATCTCGTATTGTGGGAGCGCCTCGGCCCGTCCAAATGTCGAGCAATTCATAAAAGCGAATGTCAGGGAAAAATGAAATTTATATATCTCGACGGTACATTCAGAAAGCTATTTCCTTTTTTATGAATAACACTGCGAGTATTAGATACGACCAGAACCATTCCTATTATGACCTTTGCCCGCGAAATGATCAGATAGTGCGCGAAGGTCTGGGCCCGTAATAAACAGAACATAAAGCGGGCGAGGCGCGGCTCGGGGGTGCTCCTGGGCCCCGCGTATATCTTGGGATGTGTCTCTATTACGTTGCAAATCTTCAAGAGCTACGTGAGCCGAATCGAGGAGAGGTGCTCCACTCGAAGAGCTGTTGAGTGATCGGTTATCACTTATTCATATTTAAAAGCGTGAGAAAACATTTGTAGTTACACACGTACAAATACCGTTTACAGCTTTGTACATTTATAGAACTTCCTCCTAAAACATATGCTAAGTTATGTTGACTGTCGTATCTATTTAAAGACGTGTCTTGTCTTGTTGTATCTTCTATAGACACTTGAAAGGTATAATTAAGCCTAATGTGACCTTACGGGTTTTATGTTAAATTTTTCTTCTGGCACGTGTGCAACCATGTCAAAATTAGTTTTTTTTTTAATCAAAACATATGTATTTGTTTGAGAGATTTTCACGTGTTGTTTGGTATTATATAATACAATCCGTTTTGCAATTTATAAAGCAATGAGCTAAGTAGTAAGGCCACTTTGACGATACATAAGTTAATCTAAGAAGCTTTTAAAATATTTAGTTAGAAACCATTTTATCTTTATTAATTTAAAGTACATTTTTTCGTAGTTTATAGTTATTATTTAAAGCTACTTTGTCTATTAAATTAAATTTGTCCGAGACTTTGTTCTTATCAAACAATTTCTTGGGTTGTATGACATTGAATTGTACCAAATTATTTTGTTTTTATTTCATCCAGTTTAGATGTTTAACGCAGACCAGCTGTGTCCTTAATTTATATAATACATTTTACTTAACCGAGCAGAACACAATGCTCATTATGTCTAAAGAATGTTTTTAAAATAAAACGGGACTTGTTTCGAGTCCCTAAAACATAAAATTTAATTGTTTCTACAATTCATAATTATATTTTCTTATTTAATAGTACTCAGAAAGACTCCGAAAATTTAACTTTCTATTGCATTGCAATTTATCAATTTAACATAACTCAAAACTGTCAGAATTCTAAAAGAGAGATCAATTGTAGATTTTTCCATCGTGAAATGAAATGGTTTAGAAAACTTCCACTCGTCTGAAACTTGTCGTTGTATAAAATTTTGCGGTCTCACTGCAAAGGGCCGTTTTATTCATGTTTATTTCGGATTTGTGCTGAAAGCTTGCGAAGTGAAAACGTAGAGTTTGCACGATTTCCGAGCGATTGATTGCTTCACTCAATCCTTTGCGGCCGCTAACGGGAATAATGGATATCTTTCATAAAACTATTTTAGCTCCCTTTGGGAAATACTGCAATCGGTAAGGTTAACATTTGATTCTATTTTAATGTTATTTGTTTATTATAATATGTTAACGTCTATGTTTACCTTTTGACAGACAACGAAAACCAGTTTATCTGGGATGTGCGAATTTATTAATCCTAAATTACACTATAGTGCACAATCTACATTCCTCATTAAAGTCCCTTTCTCTTACCACCCTTTTCTTGTAAGGAAAGGATGGGAAGAGACAATGGTTTGACGGCGAAATAGACGCATAGGAAGGGGAAATATCCTCTTTATATGCGTCTCCTCCTCCGTCGATTAAGAGTAGGCAACGCATATGCAATTGCGGATGTCTATGGGCAGCGGTCGTTTAACCGTTTTGGCGGGTTCAGGTTTTAGGCCGCTTGATTCGTTTGCCAACTTCATTATAAAAAAAATCATCTATTTCTGAAACACGAATGTATCTATGGTACTTATTCGCTAAACTTTTGCACTAATGATACAAATTCAGCGTCCTTTTGTTTCAGTACAATACTCTAATTCGAAAATTTGCTCGTTTTACAAGTTGCAGTGGGAATTAAGGCGCGGTGCTTCATATTTAAACTTCACCTTTCGAAACTTTTTTAATTTTAGTCCGCAGCTTTGGTACGAGTAGCGTCACCGCCGCACCCCGCACCGTCCCGCAACGCCCCGCGCCGCCCCACACGGCGCCTTGTTTTGATTCACGCAAATACGAATAAAAAGATCGTTTTAAAACTCTAACTCGAGCTCTGTTACCCCTCTCTTTACTTTATTGAATTTTGATGGTGTTTTATTTCAATGTCTGTTTTTTTTTTTGAAGATTGCAAGCTTATTACTATTTTGTATTAACTTATTTTCTATGTAGATAGAAATTTAAGCTATGTGCCAATGATCGCTATCATTGGGGAGGGGCTAGTGTAATTACTGGTCACAGGAGGCAGGCGATCAATTGTCGAGAGCTGAGTCGAGTGCTGCTGCGGCGGCAGGCTATTGTCTCCAGACATGCTCTGTGCTATCAAATAACAATTTACTCCAAGTTAATATTAAGTAAATTATCACAAAAATAAATAACGCAGGTTTTAAGAACATATCAATAACGACAAAAGAGATCGAATGTTTATTACTAGATAGTTACAATTCCTACCTTTCAAAAGATCACGCCAAAAATAGCAAAAAATACCCGAGCAATACCCGATGTCTGAAAATATTTGGAACAGTAAATATAACTCCGAAAAAAGGGTTGAGGGGAAAATAAAAAATCACAGGGTAAATGTACTGATGTATCTAAACGTTATAAAGTGTTTACTTTGCAAACTTCTATGACATACTTTAGGCCGGAGTAACACTATCAATATATCGTTTAATATCAAAAACCATTCAGTACTGGTTCTTTCACTTAAAATCTGTACTTAATTGTACACATGTGTAATACTACACACGCTATCCGCTGCTAAAGTGAGCCTAAATAGAAGGAAAGTCGCGTGAGTCCACGCCTAACCATTGACCTGATAAAAGGCTTGCCCCCGATACCCGGCGACTAATTTGCTGAGAGCGGCTTCTATTGGCCTATACCCGCTCACATCGGCTGATTAACTAAACTTGTTACTTACCTGAATAAAAAATTCAAATGTGTTATTTACCGATTGGTTATTGTAGCACAGATATTGAGTAACCAAGTTTCCCTTGAGTTGGAAGAATTTATTCATTTAACCGATATTCTCTACTTCGTCAATATTCACTTTAAATATTTCTTCGTGTTACGCTGTATTAATGTAAGGCTCCTAGAATGTCTCAAGAGTTGATAAGGGAACAAATACACCATTACACTTTTTAGCATTCGACGAATTTTAGACAATTAAGTTAATTGTATGTCTGGTTAAGTTCACCTCTGGAAGATTATTACAAAAGTTATCATTAAAAATAGCGCACTTGACATTCATGATGTGATGTTAAACCAGCTGTTATTTTGAAACATAAAATTTCGTAGCGATTCAAGCGAATTAAGTGTCATTGATGATGCTCGGAAAGAACATTCAATCAAAATGTAGAGCGGATTGCATCAGATTCATTTTTGTAAAATACGAGCGACCCAATTTCGAAGTCAACATCGTTGAGTGTACCCGGCTTTACTTCACCGCAACTACACCTTTATTCTATGTTATAATGTATTTTATTCCTTTTGAGCTATTTGTTCCTTTGGAAAATAGAAGTAAGGCAAAAATAATTTAATGGTGTACCTAATTTAAATTATTTTACTCTCAAACTACGTGAGATCATCGAGTTGATACTGTGTGCGTTGCGTCGTGGCGACATTGCATCATTTTTATTTCATGTACAAACAGGAGACCTCCTCTATTCAAGAATTATTAAGTATTCGTGAAAAGCAAGTAAGATTCCAAATACTAATTATATTTTAATTCACTAGCAATTCTATGAACTGGTCTGATTTTGACTGTTTTTTTCTGAAAACTATATTCAATTAAGATTCCTAATCAAAAAGCTATCACAGGGCGCTGTTATCGCCGAGGTGAGTTCGTGTTTTCATTTTTTAGATTGAATTCGCACTACCTCATAGCCTTGATCATATCTCATTCAATTTATCAAGCAGTCGATAAAACGGAATACACGATCAAATCGAGTTTACGCCTCAAACCCAATTTGGATTATCTGATGCGCCAGTTCTACATAAAAATTGAGTCTTTCGTGCGTTTAATTTGCTCCTTATTTATTTAGAAGTTAAAAGGCATATACGTGCATAGTATTTATCTTTATTGTGATATACGCACCTAATTGTGGATGTTAGGACTCTATATTATTGGCATTGAAGTCTAGGTAATTTTGTATAATAGCTTCTTATTTTTATCCATATTTTTAAGATCCTAGATGGCGTTAGTGTAGCATTATTACACTATATAGTGTTACAGCGCCTGATTTTATATAACCTTAAATTACGAAAACTTCGTAATTTCCTGAAGTTGTTGAAAATGGCTTCTAGATGCTGAAAAAAATCTCTTAAAATTTTAAGCATTAATTTATAATTAGATGAAAATTAATTAAGTCAAGGAATGGCCTAATTGCTTTTAATTTGATAGGATTCCAGTCTCTTTTTATCTTACAGGATTTTTTAGTAAATCTATTTGGGTCACTAGTCTTGTTCTAAAAATGACAAATTACGTGATATTTAAACACCGATGAGCTTAAACTTTTGTTTAAGTTATAATATTGAAAATGTAATATTCTATAACAGCACCGTAATATGATATAACGAAAGTCGACTTAACACATTATAAGCCCATTAACACGCCACTAAGCCGTGAACACTTCGCTTGAAATCATTGAGTGGTTGCTGAGGGTGACAACCCATTCATTCGGACACGGCCATTATCTTACTAATATTATAAATACAAAAGTTTAAATGGATGGATGTTTGTTACAGTTTGTAGCCTAAACGGCTGAACGAATCTCGATGAAATTTGGCATAGATGTAGTAACACATAGGCTACTTTTTTGTTTTTTTTTTTTAATTCGTAGTACGCGGCGAAAGCTAGTCTTTTATAAATAACGCAACTTCTTAATATACAGTAATAATTGGATTTACAAATTTACCATATATTAAATATTATGTCTTGGCAGTAGATTGCAGATAACTTCATCTAGTTACTTTATTCTAATGCGATTAAAGAATTAAAATGTATTATTTCTATTAAAATGATTTAACCAACAGTCGACGCAACAAAAACTTTTAATTCAATTTATATCACAATCCAGTAAATTAAGTCCAATTTAGTAGTGACTGTATCTCAGCTAGAGAATTTGTCTTACCATTAAAACGTTACTGAACAAAAACACAAACAGTATATTTAATTAATTCCAAATAAATAGCGGTCAATTAAACTTACGTTCCACTCATTGATTTGTAAAATGAACACTGATTTTTAATATATATTCGTTACTAGATTTCATTAACTTATAGAGCAATTAGTGTTCACTCAACTTAACAATTTTCCTTAAAACAAGAATGGTTTACTCTGTAAATAAAAATGTAACGTCTATTCAATGAGTGAATGGGATTTAGATAGAGTTGCACTTGAGCCAGTAAATCCGCTTCAATAAAGAGGGCGAGGTAGGACACGCGGGAGCGGAAACGAGAGCGGCGGCGGGAGCGGAGCGGAAGGTTAACCATTGCGGAGTTACCCCGCGCGTTGTCGAAGCGACGCGAAGTGAGACGATCCGTCTTCGTGACCGCTGTGTAAACATCGGCTTTATGAGATAACGGATGGCTTTCCTCACCTAATAATACTGCCTCTAAAATACACTCTTCATCCTACAGATAATTCACACAACTGAAGATTTCATTGCCCACTTATTGGTTTGCGATTGTTTACTTTAACTAACTGTGTTGTAGTCATTTTATCCTTGGAATTGTTTTATGGTGCTAACCGTTTTATACGCATCGCTCTTATTGGTTTAATTTAGAAGAAGAAGTGATAGTGGTCTAATTCTATGTTCTATGTGTTGTCTGATTCTTGCAAACATAAATTAAACTGGAATTAAAAACTGCACTGCATTTAAATAAAAGGTAATGACAAGTTTTATACACATTTGAAAAATTAAGCGAACTGGACGTTATAAATTGAATGAATGAAATGCGCGATGAAAAAACAGTTCGTTTGTTCAACAACTAGCCTTTTAATCCACACCGATATGAAATGCGTTTCAATAGAGAACGGCCGCGTCATGAAAACTTATTTATCCCCATATGATTTAATATCAATTCAATTTATTTCATATTCGAAAGCAGATATGTATTTTATTCGTTATACTCATTAATGTTTTGTCAAATGTTTCACATTCATGCAAAAGCAAAAAGACAAGTTTGTATCATAAAAGGGAAAAAAGGAAGGAATTTAATTTGTTCAGTCGGAAAGTAGCGGAAGCCGTAAACAAGTGGGCGGCAGAAGCGCCGCTTACGAAAAGATAAGGAACTGTCTGTCATAAAATATTAGAGGACGGGAAACTAACCCCGGCATATCGTGCGGCTCCCTGTACGGTCTAAAAACAGGCGTTTGTAGGGTCCCCTTCGCTAACGCCCTGTCCCCAGCCCATGTCCCGACTAGGCTACGTATACTCGTAGTTTACGAGCGAGCCGCGCTCTATGAAAATTTCATAGCAAATAGGGTCGATGTTTGGCTCGCTACTGTTTGCTGGCATGTGGCGTTGTGAATTATGAAATTATCACACGCACTTTCGTTAAATATACCAGAAACTACAGCATATTTAGTCAAAGAAATAATATGTATACATATGCTATGATCCAGGGTGTAATAGTCAGTGTTTGTTGCAGGTTGTGCAGAATGTGTCGGCGGAGATCCGGGTCCTGCTGCGGCGCGCGGGCGCGGGCGTGATGCCGCCCGGCGCGCCCCCCGCCCGGACCCCCATCTGGCTCCCCGGCGGGCCCACCGCCATGCCGCCGCACGTCGCGCTGCTCGTCGTGCTGTGCCTCGTGCGCTGCGACACCAAGACCTTACTCCAGGATAAGCTAGGTATGTACACATTCCACATAACACAAGCATACTCACACTTAAGCATTAAAATGAATGGATCGTAATATTGTCTTTTTATAATCAGACTTGGAAAAGGGACGTTTAAAGGGAAACATTACTACTTTAAAATTTATTAGTACTTAGGAACTTTGCCTCAAACCAAATACAATTAACATTTAAACCCGGCTTCAGGAAAGGGGAAAGTGGAAAAAAGAGGGTACAATTAAAACAAATCAAGTGTACGAAAGGCGAAACGTAATTCCCGTTCCTCCCAATAACGTACAAAGCGCCGCAGAGCTGCGAGTTTCCTCGTCCGCTCTCAGCTCTCAACAGATCTGCTCTGAATAAACACACTTTAACGACGAAGTAGCTTTTTATCTATTCCTTCAAAACTGTTTAATTCAGCGCTATTTGTGCCACTTAATTAACAGTTACATAAAGCATTCTGCTCTATAACACGTTGTTGTCACCCACATACGGGAGTGGGCATCCATACCTAACTTTGTCGATCTAAAATTGTTTACTATTCACTTGGTACAATTTATGAACAGATTTTACTTGTCAAAACGCCTCTACAAGATCAAAGTGCAACCAAGTTTATACTACGGTTGTTAACATTCATAAATCACTATAAAAATAATAATTTCGCGAACAGCGGCCTCATCAAGAAGGAAATTTTACGTTTTGTTAAATTTTATCTATATTTTTATGAATCATAAAGTAAGTAAGTTCGTCGTTAATTCTTTAAAGGTGTTATCTGCGGCCACTCCGCTTGAACAATGGCGGGTCTGTGGGGGGCTGCTGGCAGGGGGCGGCGGGGGTCTGCAGGCCGCGCGGGCTGCTCTCTGATGGATCGTAAAGTGTGACCTCGTTCCTTTGTAACAGCTTAGAGTATTCATTTAGACCGGCTTTACATATCGGTAGAACATTTTATGACTGGAAAACTTTCTTGAATGCATGGCGCGAGCTATACTTACAGTAGAAAATGTTATGAAATTACGAAAGGAGGCATATAATAATTTACGGAACACAAACGAAAACGCTTCACTGACTACTACTTTAACACTGGAGAGATAACGAATCTAATTACATCTCACAGTTCAATATCTCCTTTCTCCCTGGTCATAAAAGAAGGGATATTACAAAAGCGGCATTGCAAAGTGTAATATCTATAAGACTTCCGTATTCAGCGACGTTTGCATACATTTCACGGCGAAAGTAATAGGGTGAAATGTATCATTTCCTGGTAAGGGGAGTACAAAGGTGCCAATACGTACATTTACATGCCCGATGCGGCGCTGCGGCTGCAGAGAGGTTATCCGTATAGTCCTTTCAACCGTTCGCCCGCAGCCAGGGAAGGTCCTGTCCATTGTCCTGCGAGCTAAGCCCGATAATAATATTATGCCATCCGTTCATATTTTATTCATGGAAGCTATTCAATCCTTTGTTCGCTGTTTGAACATGATTTATTTACTCGGTCTTTTATATGTTGTCCAAATTTGCGTCAAACGATTTGTTTTGCATTGTTCGGTAATCAGAAATGCAAATCATTTTAGAAACGTGTAAAG
>LD699455.1:9365105-9393464 GCA_003118335.3 Papilio memnon
CGCTGCTCGTTTGCCCCCTGCTCTTATAAAAAACAAAAAAAAAACTTAGATTTGTTAATTCCGCGTGGACGGAGTCGCTGGCGTAAACTAGTTTAGTTATAAAATGAAGAAAAATGCTGTGATTCGCTCACCGCGTGTCCGAGTAGAGTCGATCTGTTTAGCAGTGGTAGGGAAACATTTGTCCCGGTTACAAATATTGCTCGATTATTATTTGTTGTGATTTCCGAGGTCGAGGGCTAGATGGAGCGGGGGTGAGGGGTGCGGGGTACGGGGTGCGGGGGGTGCAGTGATTAATCGCGCGCGAGCAGCGCCAAGGCTGTGCGGAATGAACTTTGAGCACTCGCAGGAAATGTCGGTTATGTTATGCCGAATGATTGATACGGTTTACCTGCTTTTCGTGTTGTTCACTGCTTGCCATATTAATCTCTCTACTTGTGATTTCGAGCCGCCCGTAGTTATGAACTAAGTTATATCTGCGATATTTTTCGGTTATTATTGCGGTTGCGGCGATGTAATATTGAGTTAGATAATTTATTGATTAAAACATTTTAGTATAATACATATTAACTAGAACAGATATAGTGTCTACATATTGTTAATTAAATACAATTGTTCTTATCATTTTGTACGACTTTCTTAGTGATCATGAGGAAGCTTTCGTCTTGGCTTTAGTAATGAAGTAATTCTTCCATAACAACAGTACATTCGCCGTCCCTGCTCGCCTGACCGCCTGCGGGCCGCGGCCTCCTATCGCCAAAAGTTACACAAAACTAACGACACGCAGCTAGCAGTTGATGGATCTCTATTACGACTCCTAAATCACTTTTATTACGCACATTAATATCTCCAAAAACAACGCTTCATTATGACTTAATATGTATTAATATTATCAGCCCTCCGTCGTTAGAAATACTCATTTTTTATTACAAACACAAACACATTAACGAGAATATTCCTGTCAGAGTTTTTTAAAGATAATAGCGTCTAATTCTAATTAAATATATTCAATCTAATCTCATTTTAACGTTAATTGTGTGAATTACAGCTTATTAAATTGATCCCAATACTTATACTTACAAGGACACAACCTCCCTCGTATATCAACGTTTCCACGTACAATATAATTTTAATGAAACATGTGAAGGTGGTTGTACACGCATTCTCGATATTACGTTCTTTGTATAATTATCTAATTACGATATGCTTGAAAATGTTACTGTATTATTAAGGTTACCTGCTAGTTACATTTTTTTATGGGAAATCATCATCTGCGTAGAACCGAAAAATGTCTAAATAATTAGAATCAAGTATTTTTTTACACTTAATTCTTAAAATGTAACACCATGAATAAATGTGAAAATTAAATTGGGAAGTATAACTGTGTATCTACTTTTCCAACAGTCGTTTTATTTGGGCGACTCTGTCAAATTATTATACAAGGTGAATTAGCACAACCTTCTGTTATATTTAGAACCGTAAAAAAATGTACATCTTCAACAAAAAGGTACATTTACATAAAAACAATTACACGTATAAATTACAAAGAATTCTAGTATCATGTTATTTATGTGTTCATTAACATAAAAAGACAATACGGACCCTAAACAGTTATTATTCTTTCCTTGGAGAAAATTACATGTTTCTGTATCCATACATCCGCACTCGCACGTGTCACTTTCGTAACTTATTATTTCCGTAACAAAAAACATTGTTTATCGTTAACACGTAGAAACACTAGTAGCTAATGATCTAACGGTGAAAGAGAAGAGAATTTGACAACTCGTCTGCAATACCACACAATAGAAAGGCGTGAAGTGGTCATTTCGAGTTTCGTCTGATGAGACCGTGTGCCGGATGCCTCATTTTAGTCAAGGCCCTTCGAAAAGTAGATTTGGCGGAAGAAGAATTAATACAATGGTCTTGGTTGAATAAATTAAATCGATTTCCGCTTGGGTCACACACCACCTCTAGGATTACAACTATTTCACTAATTCTCTAGCGTTCCTAATTTAGTATCTTTATACCTACATAATATAGTAAGAATCATATCAATTTGTCCACAGGGGTATTTAAATAAATATAATTGTTGTTAAAAAATTGTTGTTCGTTACGATTCATGGTTCTTGTCGTGACTGACGCCGCGTCACGGCATAAAACACGAAACAAATTAGCCGTCTCCATCACACACGCAATGTACTAACATAAATCGCATCGGATCACAAGCGTGTTCAGTTTTAACACGAATTTATTACAAGTTACTTAGTTATTTTGTAATTGATTGTTTTACTTTGGTCTCACAGACCATAGAGTTCATTTTTAATATTACTCGGTTTGTATACTTGACTTTGTAGGTTTAGTTGATTAGCTAAGAAACATGGAAATTTGAGAGTATGTCTTAATATGCTTATCGTTTGATGTCTAAGATGCCACCAATATGCTCTTATAACATTACAAAGTTAACGTTATCTATTATCAGCGTAACCAAGGCTGCTGTTCCTGTCCACTTAATAAATATGTTGAAGTGACACATATTTTATTTTGGAATAAGTTATTTTTAAGTAACCTACTACACTTTGTCGTCTCTCATTCCTTCAGATGTAAGAAAACTTTAAGCTACGTCTTTAAATATTAACTTTTTTACTTAGGAAACTTTAAGGTTATTCCATTTTTATATTTAGTTCTTGCCGCTTTCGTAAGTTATATTGAATACTCTCGCAGACTTTCTTTACAACTCATAATACCACTCTGAGCCTCGACGTTTTCATTATAATTTCACACTAAAGGAAAAGTTATATATTTCTTGTATTCCACTTCTTGTAATTTGACTTACTTCTGACTTTGATAAATTAAACAGATCAAGACAAATATCAAGTCTACGGCAATGTAACTCTGCTGTATGCAATGCCATCACTTGGATCCCTTAGTGTCCCCAATATAAAACTAAATTCTTCATTTAATAACATGAGTATTAGAAAGTGAATGTTGTTTAATAACTAGTAGGTTTGACATAATATCAACACATTTTATACTGAACGCCAAATGGCTTGTCATAACTATCTGAAAATAATATGTTTTAATCACAATAATGATTAAAATAAACTCTCTTATGTTACGTCTTCAACAATAAGATGTAATCACGATCGCAACAGACATCTTGTTCGTGTATGCAAATGCAATTAGATATTGATTCATCCGTTTTGAACTCGTAACATTATAGATTCGTCGGCGAACATTCCGGACTTCCCGCGGGAACTGACTGCCAACTGTACCGACAACTATCTATGCATTTTATTTTCACTACAGCGTTTTACTTATGTAGTTTCTGTTATTTGAATATCTGCCTTATGATTTCCCCTTTAGGTTATGAGTCAACTTGTCATTGTACAAGAATTAATATAATTGCCTTATAACTTTCAGTGTCATGTTTGCCCACACGAACAACTAAGAATATTAATGATGTTTTATTAAATGATGGTTTAATTTACTACATGGCGCTTACAAGAGCGATGTTTGTAATTGACTGTGATATAAGAACTCATTTAAAAATGTTAAATATCAATTTATTTATTTTTGATATCGTTATAGGTTAAGGCTTGGCCTTTTTTAAAATTATTTATGTATTACTATAATAGCTGTTGCTCGCTTAGTATAGACATATATGCACCGCGGAAAGTCGTTGGATGCGGAAGACGGAGGATCCCATTTTATGGAACTTAACGAACAGTGGCTAGATAAAGACTGTTGATGATGATTTACGTTCGCTTACTTATAAATCTGAATACCTCAGTATATAAGGTAACAGTCCAACTAGTTAATATCGATATACTTGTAGATGTGTATCACAAATGTGTTCGATTCATTGGAAAGGTCCGCTCGGGTTCACCCCGGGGTTGTCGAGCCTCGCGGTTCCTTTCCGATGATTAATGGTATTGGATTACTTCGTATATTTGATGCTCAAGAAATGTTAGATGACGTCATAAATCTCCTTTATATACCGTCAATCAATTGCCTGTTTTGAAGTAAGACCAGAATTCAAATCATGAAATATGGTTTAATTATTAAAACAATAAATAGTTATGTTCATTTTAAAATTTATATCAATCAGTATAGTAATGTTATGTAAAAAGAAGAAAATGCTTTTGTAAGCAAAGCTAGCTATAGCGAAACAAAGAATAATTTTACATCTTACTGCTAATAAATGTTCCTATTAACATAAAAAAGGCAACTTGGATCAAATTGCTACACTATTTCTTTGTTCAAAATTACCTGCAATTTTATTAACGTTATCTGTGACATAAAGTGCTTCATCTTCGCACAGAAAAAACATGTTTAGAAATTTTTGTTACATTTTATCAAACTAGCAATTCGATAAGTTAATAGTGATCTTAACTTTATATAACACAAAAACAAATTAAGCATAAAACGATTAATATTTAAATAATAGAGCGTCGGTGGCTCAGGGGCTTAGCACTTGACTTGCAATCTAATGTGATTTTTCGAATTTCATATGTACATAATTTACCCGACGTTCTTACGGTGAAGGAAAACATCGTGATGCACATATCGGAGAAGAAATTCAAAGATATGTGTGAAGTCAACCAACCCGCAGTGAGCCAGCATGGCTGACTAAGGCCTAGTCAACCCTTAACTTTTAGGGTAGGCTCCGAGCCCCTCAGTGGGCTATAGTGAGCTGGTGATGATTTAAACAAACATCTCTATATTAAATTAATTTTAAAATAAAGATTGTGAATACATTAATTAATGTATTCGCTACATGTTTGCGCCTGTGACGCGGCTAACGCACATTTGATAGGCATTCAATTAACCAATGACAGAATTGAAAACGGAATTCATTTGCTGTCGGGCTTGTAATTACGCGCGCGAGTACCTCTGTGTGAGTACACTGCCGCACACTGCTGCCTCCAATACTAAAGACCAATATTGTGCAGTTTAAACGTGTTGTTACAACATATAGATTACTTTTACACGTAAACAGCATAATATTTTGATGTCTGTTTCTATCAAAGGAGCGTGGCATTGCTGGTGCTATCAAATAACACGCAAGCGGGTGTACAGTTGACACGCATGTCACGATGACATCCAACATTGGAACCAAATGAATTAGAAAACCGTGATTATAACAATTATTTTTTTCTTCTTTAACTAAACTAGATTTTAAACTATGTTGTTTTATGCTGTAAATCCACATTTTCACTCGTTACTTTGAAATATCGGCTCTTGAATGTCGCGAGACAGTCCCCTCCCCTTCCCCCTGTCGCGTGTCCTATGTCGACACAAACTTACTGCCATTTATCGTCAACCAAGTTCTTGTCCCTCCCCCATATCTTGTATTTCTTCGCTCCAACGTGTCTTCCTGTTGCAGTACTACGACATCCACTCTTGTGTTTTCAAGTGATATTTATACTTTCTAGGAACTTCTGTACGTAATACATTTATGTATCTTTCTAGATTACTTGCATCAATCAGCCTAAAAAAATTTAGAAATCTTTAGAATTTCAATTAGCAACGACTAGATTAAGACCTCTCATAAATCAACGATTAAAAACATTTAACAATTAGTGACTTGTTCATTTGACAGCACAATTGAAATAATTACACTGAAATCAAAGCCCAAATGTTTGATTTGCAAATCGACATTTTCAAAGAGTATGTGAAAATTAATTTTGGCATTGCCAAACAAACCTATATTAATCTGAACAAAAATTTGTAAATGGGAATACATAAACAAGCATAAATGTAGTTATAATTTTAACATTTGATGTTAACGCTGACTGTTATTGTTATTACTACAATTAAATTCGTATTTGAATGATATTAGATAACAAGGATTACTGTGTGGAACATTCAACCTTTGCTTTGCGAGGCGCAACCGTGCCGTCGTGTCGCTGCGTCGACGTGTCGGAAGCGCAAGGTGAGGCCGGCCTGCAAACTTCATTAATTATGCAACGAAGAAAGCATAATAAAGTTAGACGCTTCCTTTGTTTAGACAAAAGCGAAAGATGTAAAGTTGTGAGGCGTTAAATAATCTGATAAAATACTTTGTTACGCTGCCATTCAATTAAGTGTTTTATTTAAAGAACGAATTAACATAAACTGTTGAAAACTGAACAAAACGCTGGAAGAAGCAAGCAATAAGTGAACTAGATAATTCAAGAGCTCTTGTTTCAGTTTCCTAGACAGTAATTGTCTGAAGACTGTTGGTTCAGTCCAAACCTTAAACTCGCTGCATATGGTCAGTTAATAAAATAGTTCAACTTTCAGTTAGACTGAGTGTGTATAGCGACCGTTATAGACTACACAAATAAAAGAGACGATATTTACAATTGAATTAACTTTTGTTTTTAACAAATGATAATAATAACTCTATATAAAGTGGTGTTAAATAATATGAGATCATCTGTCATGACCGTAGAAGCCTCGATAAGGATTGTATATTCGTGTGGCGGGAGGGAGGGAATGTCCCGAGCGCCGTCAGATGTATTTCTGTAATATTTATCTGCGCACGTCAGCACAAACTTTCAGCTATATTTATCGCTCGGAAAATTTTCACCTTCCGGTTTATGACGTCATCGTGTCGACACATCGCGATTTTTCTAATTTGACACATGATTGGTTGAGTTTTTTAAAACATATTTGAATGTCAATTTACGAGAATACGATTAACATTAAATTCATTACATGCATTATTTTCTCCATGGATTCTATTAGTCGGAAATTAGTCAATAAAGCTTTTATTAGAGAAACGGATACAGAAGAGGAGTGTTTAGTATTCGACGCTGGGAACGTAGTAAAGTTAAGTGGTCTCGGCGTTAGCACAACAAGAGATACAAAGTTCTCTGGCTCGGGTAATGCCATTAAATTATTTGATACTGACGAAATATCACCTGTGCGCTAAAAAAAGCGTTTTATACTTGTATAACTTTAGATATAAAAAACTTAAAATTAGGTTACAAAACGATAATGTCCTATTACGCTTTTCCTTGCAATAAAACAAATATGTACAATTGTTTTGTACAACCTGATCGATGTCCGCCCCGTGTACGAGGCAAGAAAAAAGAGTGTCGGGTAGAGGTATCGACAAAAACCCGTATTGTCAGCAATTTGTTTGACAACCACAAGCCAGTCGATATATCGAGAGTTTGGTTGTTGACATCGACATCGACAAGTTTAGCTCGGCTGCGGTCGTTCCGAGCAGGTATTGTGCGCAGTTTGCCGGAGACGGGACAATATTTTCAGACTAGCGTTATCTAAGCCTGTCAAGTGCGGAAAAGCTATATATTTGACAAACGATCCGAACACAACGACGAGAGGTTTTATTTCACAATATTTTTGGAATTATGGAAAATCTATTTGAAATTTGTTTTAAGTTTTAGAAATAGAATACGAACATTAAATATCATTTTGTACCTAAGAACAAAAACTACCAAGTTTAATCTTAAAAATGTCTTGAATTTATTTAATAAAAGGACGGTAGAGGGCCATAGTTGATGTAGTTAATTTCCAAGGAATACATTGTGCTGCGGACGAAAATGAGTGTATCGCAGGCTATCCTCGAATTCCTTATATTAAAAACCATTCAAATTCTTTGTTACATTATTTTGAACTTTACAAAGTTAAGGCGCATTCATGGTTAATCAGCCGCTAAGGTAGACACTAAGCGTAGATTTATCATTTTCACGCTGTTCCAACTTTTAAACAGAATAGAAATAATCATAATACATGAATTCTTGGGTTGCGCAGTTCTCGCGTCTCCAAGTTATTGACACGAAAAGACAAGAAATGACACTGGCGGCTGGCGGCTGGCAACTGGCGGCGCGGCGACGATTGTCAAACAAATTACTGACAATATGATTGTATTTCTGTCGGTACATGACGCCCCACGCGGCACACATTCCTCTCAATTCTATACCTCCACCAACAATATTTTATCTGCAATATTTCCATTTCACTTATCGTAAAATAAAATATCAACCATACTTTATATTCGTATATTGAAGTTTATCAAAAAACTCTATGAATATTGACTTATTTCTAAGATACGTAGGCATTCAGTTTGTTAATATTTAGACTCGTAACTACTTACTAAGGTACGAGTAACTGGTATTTTCATGTTATTGAGGTCCGTTTTTTCATGACACGGTTTGGAACTAACACACATTATGTGACAGTGAAATAGCAAGTTCCAGTTCAATATGGCCGATGTTTAAATTTAATCAGTTTGGTAATACGTTCCACCACTTTGTATCTTACTTGATTCTGTCTAAAAACTGGCTCCACTTAACTTTATTGCGTTCCCCGCGTCGCATACTAAGCGCCCGGCGACCTGACTCTTCGCCTAATAAAATGTTTCAAGCCTAATTTATTTAGTTATATTGTCAAGGTAAAACGTCGCCGGAAAATTCCAACCTATTTTTTAGACTTAAATCCTTTAATTAGTCCCTTTATCTTAAGTTTATAACTTCATACTAATATTATAAATCCTAAATTTTAGATAGATAGAAGTTCTTTACTATGCAATTTTAAAACGGCTCAAGGATATGAAACTAGCCACAGATGCAAAATGTTATCTTAATTAACAACTGTTTATTGCAACTCAATCACTAATCTGTCACTGTTAAATTAAAACAACATCCACGACTTCCGATACATTTATTTAGATGCCAGTTGAAAATATAGTCAATATCGTAACAAACGTACCACCATGACAGTAAATTACATAATAAGAGTTGTTCATTTCACCACAAAGTTAGACATAAAGCATAAAGAGGTCTGTGGTTTATAGATGGGCTGTGCCCGTCAAATTAATATGAACAGTCGACCACTTAAACGTGGACCTTTATCATAAATTGTCAGGTAATTTGAAGTAGGCAGCTGAAATCGCTTTCATTAATGATTTACTGAGCTTCAAGCGCTGGACGTCCACGTCTACGTTGTATTTTATGTCTACGATAAGTGTTGTTAATGTGTAATGTAATATTTATGTAATGAGGAAATCGATACCTTGTTTGTAGATACTGTTTGAATTTAGTAATAACTGTAATAAAACATTTACCAAGAAGAAATCCGGTGAGGTTTAATTAAATCAATTTCCATTAAAATTATATATGTGATTATCATTCGTAGTTTTGTCCACTTAAAAGTAAAAACCTTTTAAATGTGAAACAATGTTAGCATAGAGCAAAGTTCGTAATCAATGCTGAATGTACGAACAGAGCAAAACATTGAGTCCCGGTTTTGGCATCACGATACTTGTAACAATACGAAAAAAGTTTCATTTTCGATCAAAACAAATAGCCCAGATACGAGATGCATTGAATGAACCCGCGCCTCACTGTATCACTCTGCACTTTCAACATTTTCACGTTACAAAATATGGAACAGTCAAAAAATAGCCACCGCAGCGAGCATTTGTGGAGCTCGGCGCAACCCGCGCCCCGGGGATATTCGCAGCGAACACTTCTCAACTATTATATTTTGCTTTTATCTGAGGCTTATTGTACACATTAGATTTTATACCTTAGCCCCTCCTACTATGAATTTGTTTGAACGATTTTGTACTAACTTAAAACTCTAAAAAGCGATTTCATTTGTGAGTATTTTGTTCAATCGGATAGCATTATGTTTGTTTTATTTCAGTCGAGACGTACATTCTAACGATGTTATAAAACGATACATTTGCTTGTAGAGTGAAGCTGCTGCAATAAGTTTTGGATATAATCCAATATATCAAAGGCAGCCATCGTTGTGACAGATTTATAAGGGTACGAAAATAAAGACAGAAAATGTTTTAAAGCTATTATAAACGAAGTACTGTTCTAACCGGTTTTTATTATTATTTGTAAGAAGTATGTTTGACAAAGCAATAATTTGCAGTCAATACTTTTAAAAAATGTTGTAGTTGCTATTAAGCGTTTTTCTTAAAAAGCTTTCAAAATTCAAAAAGTTTGTCTTTTGCCTGCAAAATGTTATTAAAAGTACAAGTAAGTTGAAAAATGTATTCTTAAATGGTATTATAACTTTGGAATGAAAGATTCAAAAGACTGTGAGAAAATTGAATAAAACTTTGTAAGATCTCGCTTGCAGGCAACAACATTTTAAAAACTTAAAAACCTTGTTGAGCAAGGTGTAGTGCAATTTTTGACTTGCGAAAAATGCATTGAAATCAAGTTTTTTTGTGTACTATTAAATTAGCCAAATCAAGACGCGTTGATTTAAAACCAGCTTTCAGGAAAATTTGTTTTAATATTTCAAATGTATTGATGTAAAAGTTAGAATCGAGACATTTTTCCCCTTTTTGGGGCACATTTAGTTTTGGCACAGTAAGCATATACTCCAAATATTAGTACCTCGTCATATTTTACACAAAAGCAGAAAAAAAGTTTGCTAGTGTTTTCGTTCATACTATGCCTTCATAAATCTGTCGACACGCCGGCTGCTTTTGATGTATTGAATTAAGCCTAAACCTGTCGCGTCCTGGTTAAACTGCCTACTCTCAAAATAATGCAAATTATCCCTAAAAATATGGATTTTATAGTCATAATATTCATTATATTAACAATATAGTTTCTATACATTATACTATGTTGATAATCTAATAAAGTATGGAGAATATTTTTCATCATAGCTAGCATAAAAAAATCTAACTTACATAACATTTTCAATAGTTGTGGTAGTCAATTTGATTCTAAGTTTAACATCTTTACATAGCTTTATTATTTTACTTTGATCGGACTTTATACTCGGGTGGAAAATTACTAAAATAAATACGAAATATTTGAGAAACCAATTCGTTTTGACGCATCGGCTGCTTAGCGAATATCAAATCCGTCACGCGTCAATTTTACTGTCATCATTGCGAGCTGGAGGTTCGGGAGCCGGCCTCGGACCGCGGGCCGCCGATGGAATCCGATAGTTCGATAGATAAAATCGAACCTGAATGCGAATTGTTCAAATACAAAAATAATTCCTCATTCTGGACAATGTTTTGATGCTTAATTTATGCATGGATGAGTCGTTTTATGATTGTACTTTTTATACAATACCGACAAACCATTTTTTACTACATAATCATCAGCAGCTTACTCTACATACCCACTGAGGTAGCTTAACCTAAAACCTATCTTAGTGACTAGACTTCATTACATTACATCACTTACAATTCACTTGTTGATAAAACTATCAATGATAGTTTGGAAACTTTCCGCGCTTTTGCCTCATTTATATTGGATTAGATAAACGTAAGTTATCCTTAATAAGCGACAAACATCTTGCATAAGTAAAGCAAAGAACAGGTGCATGTAACTTGGCAAAATATTTCATGTCAACTGTCAGCGGAAACTTGCAGCTATTTATACTTTGACATGTTTCGTGGTCTTACGTTGCTCGACGCTTGTCTCCAGTTTCTATACTAGATTTACTAAACTACGACAGACAGAAACAAAACTTTAATTCAAATGTCTTTATGGCAACTTTGATAAAATATTATCAATCTGTAGAGAACGTAGGGGTATCATTATGTTTAATTCACTTGTTGGTTTTTATAATTATTAAATTAAATCAGTCTGTAAGTAAGAAGGACAATATACCGCGATCAGATCATCTGGATATGTAAGAAAATCGCATTGCGAATGTTGCAACAAAGAAACGTAATCAAACATTTCTTTGTCGAAATAAAAGGACTTTTCTAGAGACTTTTACTTTAATGCAAAAGAAATCGTACAAGATGAAGGTTAACGAAAGGGAAAGGCTTAAATGTCTAAACATTTACCTATTTTATTTGATTAGAAACATATTTCTCACAGAACAGCATACAACATTATAATTTAAATTTTTTATTATATATAATTTATCGAAAAATATTATTCTGCTAAATTAAATTTCTAAAATTCATCGTATATTTTAAATTTTAAGATAATGTAAATAATTTATCCATGCACAGCAAGACTAAAGATGATGATTGATGCCACCCCTGCTCTACCGTGACGTCAGCGTTCGTGGCAACCCTAAGTTTTCAGGGCTAATGTATTCACAATAACTTCGTGCGGAAACACAAATATTTATGTATACAATTCCTACAATATAAATTATATTTTGTTGAATGTCATTTACATATTCAAAAAGCTTTTTAATTAGAAAGTATTTGATAATATACTGTTACTACACTACCAGACACTTTGATTACTTTAACAGTATAATATAATGACATGCAAAATAATTAAGTACTCGTATATAAAACGTATATAGAAGTACACGTAACAGTAATCGAACGTTTTCACGAGGAATACTTGTGCAGGAAAATAATATTTTTTATAGTCCGCGAATTTGCCAGGGATCCGAGTTACCCGTATTTTCATGCCATACGAATTCCCGTTGCGGCCTTCCCATAAACTATTCAATATTTTTTTGGGTCGTCGAAATGTTATGAGTGATGACGGATTAAATTGAAGCGGCGACGGTTTGCGCAAACAGGGGCCCGGCTGTGCCCCCACAGCGCGGGCGACGCAGGCGGCGCGGCCGGCGGGAGCGGCGGACACCAAACATTACAACGGTTACGTTTTTCACAACTGACACAAAGCTTCGAATTTCACCTGTCTTCATTTTAATTTATCATCATTGTTATTACTTTTACGATGACATGAAAAATTGTAGCAGCAATAAATGTGCACGACATTTAAATTAGTTCTTTTGACTTATAGGATTTAATCGAAAATATGACATAACATTATTGATGTTGTGTTCCGAAGCCATTATATTTTGCCGATCCATCATAGTCCCACGAGGAAGTACACCGCACATTTCAATATGAGGAATTGGTTAGACATTTTAAAACAAATAAACACTGTGCCGAAATGCTCTATCAATCGGTAAAGACGCATGTAGTCACAAAAACTAAAAAACTTTTAAATTTATTTCCGTGATCCCTTGTCGATATTCTATCAAGATCGAATGGCAAAAGAAAGTTTTTGTACGCGTCGACGTGTGCTATCGGATAAATGATTCTATTCGCTTCTGACATTTTCAGATCACGATACTTTAACCTAAAATATCGTCGATATCCAGCGACCATACCTGAGATGCTTATGTACATACAATGCCTATTTGCGACAACCGGCCAATATCAGGAATATCTCGACGGGAAGTTGTTCGAACAGAGGCGCGGTCTGCGGCCGGCGGCGGCGTGCGGCGGCAAACATTGTGCCCATGTGATGCAATTTTGTCCATTTGAAATGAAAGCCACTCGAAACTTAGCTCAGGAACTCGTTCATCGAAAATTGAGCACTAAAATATGTCGATGGCATTTCTCTTATTGTTACGTGCAATACGCTTACGTTTGCGCAACACGAAATAACTTCATTTGTCCCGGAACGTAAACACTTTGGTTTCTCAATTTGAAATTGTGGAAAATTGAAAATATATTGATTATGTAATCACACTAATTTTTAGATCTTCGAAGGCCTTATTTAGGAAGGCTGACTGATTAAGCAGAGTTCACTAATTGTGTAAATCAAATATCAGTTAGTATTAAATAGTTTCTTTGCCGATATAAAGTACAGTGTGTTGTTGCAGCTTCGACGTGCGCGGGAAGCACCTGTCGGAGGCGCGGCACTGGTCGGCACCGGAGGTGTTCGGGCCGCGCGCACACTTCTCGACGGCGCCGCCGCCCGCCTCGCTGCTTGTGCGCGACGTGAAGCGCCGCGACGAGGGCGTCTACCGCTGCCGCATCGACTTCCGCAACACGCAGACAACCAGCTTCCGATACAACCTCACAGTCGTCGGTGAGTTTACAAACACCTCTATCATTATCGTTAAATTATAGAAAAACAATCATAGGTATCAAACTTAGTTTAAGACTTGATTGCATAAGAAATCAAAAATTAAGTTTACTTACCGATACCTAGTTGGGTATACGTTCGGTTAATGTTATCGTGCGTGCCTACTTTTGTACCTACTGCTTTGTCTTTAATTAAATATTTGTTAGCTAATTCAAAATAATACAGAAGCCGTTGAACCCGAGACGCAAGACACTCAGTTTTTGATTAAACTTTAAATAAGTAAATCAAATTTCGACTGTAGTTTATCGCCGCAAGTCCCAAAACTAATTAGTGGGGTCTCTTTACAGTTGTAGAATTCATACAGATGTATAATTTAACAAGTCCTCTGGGTGTCACAGTATTGTAGTGGTTAAAGTTTCTTGCAGAATATTCAATCACCGGCCGACGCCGGGTTGCGCCGAGGTGCTCCATATTCATTAACACCGCTATGAAATGTTCAATAATTTGATCAGACCCATCGTTACGTATCTACTCGTTACTCCGACGGCGACGCTAACTGTGATTAATTAAATTTTGACA
Organism: Papilio memnon; assembly: GCA_003118335.3. Lineage (NCBI taxonomy): Eukaryota > Metazoa > Arthropoda > Insecta > Lepidoptera > Papilionidae > Papilio > Papilio memnon. Next base: position 9,379,478 of record LD699455.1, read on the forward strand.
CGGCAGCATACTCGCTTCTTGCGCTCAAATCAATTTATCCTTCTCAATAATTCGCACGCTTTTTATTGATACACATTTATGACTTTATTTACTTACACGATCGTCATGTGTTTATTTTATTTTAACTGTAACCAGGTTAACTTTTATAAATGTATTATATTTTCCGGTTTAAGTCCTGACACTGGCCTGTTGTGTAATCCTCCTGGGACTGGCGCGGCCGCGAGTCATATCCTAAATATAACGATAATTATTTTAGTCAGTTATTTCGATTCTACACAACATATAGATTTTCGTTTCAACAATTTTTTCATTTATCCAATCCAATTGATTTACTAAATATATATCGTGTGGTAACATACAATCAAAAATATTGGTAGAGTACCTTTAAATCAACATAAAAAATAACGATAATTGCAACTGAATGAATTTGTCGAATAATAGTTTCCTATCATTTAATTTATTTGAAGTCATCTCTTGCATTTCGTCATCGAGTCCCGCAGTGAACGAGATGAGGTCGTCTTCGCGCCGCTTGTCCCTTTAATTAAATAACGTCGTTTTATTCTCTGCTCACTCTCACCGACGTTCCTTTATTGAAATTTGATCATTCAGCTTATGGCCGGAACATTTATTTTGCCTGTTTTATATTCCCGGTTCGTTTTCACTTCGATTCCTCCACGGATTTTGGAATTCGTTACTCGAATTCGCGCTTTACGTAACAGCCTGTCGTCCATTTATGGACGAGTGATTTCACGTTGAGTTTATTGCTGTAAATTGATAGACAAAATAAAAAAAATACAGCACCTGTACAGAGAAAAGCGAAAGAGGATCAGCATTTTGCCTGTTATTTAAATATCGATTCTGTACTTAATTACCAACGTTCAAAACTACGTGGTTAACCAATAATTGATAATAGATGGCGCTGAAAACAATTGCAGATGTATTTTTCGTTGACTTAAAAATAAAAGCATATTTACATTAAACAGTAACATGTTTTATAAGAAAGTTAATTGTAAAATTATTATTACTTATATTGCAAAAAAAATTGTTTATGAATATTTAATAACACATACTGGCCACAAAGAAAGTAATAGATATAATGCAGTTTTACCAATTTTTGTAAATAGTGTGTGTGTTTATCAGCAATTTTTTTTTAATCGATGATACTAGTTTACATTTCAACTACAGCTAACAGCTACAGCTAAAAAATGTTTTCAGTTCCGCCGGAGAAGCCGGTGGTGGTAGACCGGTGGGGGCGCATCATCAACACCACCACGCTCGGCCCGCACGAGGAGGGCGACGACGTGCTGCTCACCTGCCGGGTGCTGGGAGGTCAGTACTCAGTACTGTTCTGTTTCACATCTACGTCACATGACGGCACATGACGGCACATCACCACGTACATCTAATTTAGCGAATAACGCATTCAGTGAAAGGAGAGTTCGATTAATCAAAGTACGAGCACGAGTTACTTCGTGTATTTATTTGACGATTTCATTTCTTATTTTTTTGAGGAAGACAACAAATAAATATTTCTTTTCATCAAACGCCGTAAAAGTAAAGTCGATATTTTTTGAATAAATATCAAAACAAGATTAGACCCTCGGGGATAGGAATTTACATAATCGAAACATTGATTGAGGCCAACGTCGTAGAGACGCCTCGCAAAAAATAATTCCCGCGTAACTGACGGGTGTCTGATGACGTTCGATAAACTTGCCAACTTTCCTTTTGGAATCGCTTTTAATGAGATATTAGGAACTTTTTTGCTAGTAAGCATTTTAAGAGGAAAATTAAACATTGAAACTACTGTAAAACATGTTAGTTAAACTTAACTAAAATGTGATTGATGTGATTAAGATGATCACTTGGATTGTCAATGTTTTCTTACTTAATTACTTGGCATATATTTTAAAGAAGAAGGAAAGGGAATTAAAAAGTATACCTAAAGACACTACAAATAGAATAAGGACAAGGGAAAAAAGAATATTAAAAAGAATGTCTTATGGAAGAGAACTTTTAAAGTTTGTTGTATGTGCAGGTCGCCCGGAGCCGTCGGTGCGGTGGCTGGTGAACGGCGTGCTGGTGGACGAGGAGTACGAGCACAACACCGGCGACGTGATCGAGAACAGGCTGCTGTGGCCGGCCGTTCGCCGCGCCGACTACGCCGCCGTCTTCACCTGTCAGGCCGCCAACTCGCACCTCGTGCCGCCCAAAGAGCTTTCACTAGTGCTCGACATGTTCCGTGAGCTATCAATATGCTTAAACCTTGCGGATATACAGAAAACATTTATTTCCTCCTCTTGTAAAGTAACAAATTAATTCCAAATTAAAAATATAACTAAACCTTGCAATGTAATTACGAATTAAAATTATCATGTCCTTAATCATTGTACAGTGTGGTACTACGTAACCTAAATAACTTTGCTTATCGCATAGCACGGCAACTACGTACCGTTGAAAAAGTCTGCGAATAAAAACCCGACTCTCAACATGTATTCAATTACGAAATGATACTTTCAAAACAGGAGCAATTGAGAGTGCAACAAAGCCGGGAGCGGCTGTTTAACAGTTGAAGTATTTGAATCGCGAAGGGTTTAATGAGACAGTGACGTTGGTTGCAGTGCGGCCGCTGACGGCGGAGATCCGGCGACCGCAGGTGGGCGAGGGGGGCGAGGCGGGCGAGGGGGGCGAGCTGACGGCCGAGCGCCGCTACGAGGTGGCCTGCGAGTCCGCCGGCAGCCGCCCGCCCGCGCTCCTCACCTGGCACAAGGGCAAGAGGCAGCTCAAAAGAATCACGGTCAGTGCTCATTCCAGTTTTAATTATAAAATATTGTAAACTAGGTCGCAGGATTGCCATAGAGCTTCATTACAGTCGTTGTAGTGCTGTCGTCTTTTTTAATTTTAATTTTATGGTACTGTTTTTAGTTTTATGGAGATGCCTAGAGTGGAAATGATTATTCAAACGAACAATAACCCTTGGAAATTAAATACATAATACATTTATGTACCTGGGATTACATACGAAATAAACGTCAAACATGTTATAAATACTATATTTTGTCCTCATACAACAGTTGAGCTGATTGATTTCCTCTCACTTGTGTTGCCGCTCGTTAAAATAGTGACATGTTACGTCCCATCCTGCTTTATTTCTCTTTGCCCTTCAATTTTAAATATGTTGTAAAAGTATCTGCAAATACATTTTAACACGAGGAACGGTTATTTTGTTTGTCGGTTTGTCTTCGTCTTCGTCTTCCAGATAAACACGACATCTATTATAATATATTTTCAGAAGAAACCGCTAGATTGTGTATTTGTTTAACTCAAGTACGAACATAAAGTTAACGTTACTTTTTGTATATAAATAAATGGAATAAATATATTTAGGTAGATAATGCTACTGAATTAAACGATATTAACATTGCGAGCAGTTTGCGCGAAAGTTGGCGCGCGTTCAACTTGACATAAATTGTCTGATAATGAAATAACTTTATCTTTTTATAATACCAACCAACCCAACCCAGAACTTGACCACAATCCAAATTGTTGTTAAATTTAGCTATCATTTTGTTATGCTCTATTACGACATAAATGATAACGTAGTTTTTTGTACAGATATCGAAAATGGATAGAATTTAAAAATAGAAATTGTACCGGATATGATGTTACGTCACATTAAAATGTTTACAAAATAGATATCTGGAAGTAAAGTCTAATTGCTTATACTCGTAGTACTGGATATAAATGGTGTCACAAAGTAAAGAGACCGAAGTGTTGAGATAGAGTAAATCTGAATGCAGCGGTAGTGCGGTGTATAAAATCGTGGTTACATAATACTCTGAATGTCCGGTACTTAGGTGTAATTAGAGAGGTGAGGTGCGCGGCTGGCGAGCTGCCAGGCGCGGGGTCTGATCGATCCCCGCAGCCGGCAGCCGGCAGCCGGCAACGGGCGGCCGCGGCAACGGCAGCAGGATGAAAGCGGCCAATTCCTTATCGACATTATTAACCCGCCCGAATCTCGTAATAGCCGTATCATTTTCCCTACTTTGCTACATATATCTTCTGTTAGCTTGCTCTAACTCAATTTCAATCCAGATAATTCCATTTATTTTGTGCTAGTCTACATTTGTATGTCTTTCCAGTCACGTTAATCATGTCCATTACGTTATTAGTACTAAATCTATTGCATGGGAGCTACTGTAATTTAAATCTACCTAAACTACTAAAAAATAAGGTCACATTTTGTATTGACATTCCCCGTTTTCATCTCGAGCATTTTTAATCAAACGCGAAGACAAAAATGTTTGAAAGTTCAAAGGCGATCGTAATACTTGACATGAAGGTTTAAAAGAGTTTTCGTTGTAATAAACCTCTTTACGTTAAACCACATAAGAAATTGCATGCTCTTTTACAAGAAAATTGCCTATGAATAATAATGATCCTGCATATATTTATGGCTTAAGTTATATTTATCTCTACCAAAGGTTTAGAAGAGGTTATAACTTCCGGTTTGTTTTAGGATACTTGCAAGTTCTTGCGATCACTACAGGTCTGAGAGTTAATTAATAATTTGTCACTTATTTTTAATGAAATATCTATGGATTAGAAAAGTATTGTATAATTTTTTATACAACTATAATTTTTGAGTGTAGTATTTACAAGTAATTCTGATATGTGCTTTATGAACTTTGATAAGGTAAAGTTTATCATTTATTTTATAATAGTAAAAATTGTATAAACATTTTCTAGTAAAAGATGTTTATTATTTAGCAAATAGCCCTCGCTTGTTGTACAAAGTTTTGATGAACGTTTGCGCTCGTAACGAAGTAAAGAAACAAGCTGCCGGTACAAGGCGCACAACGAGACAGCGATGCTTTTAAATCATGTAAATATTAGAATACCGTCGAACTGGGAAATGTTCCCTTTCATAGTTACTCTTTTAATATTGAATTCGTTTCCTTTGTTGACGACGGAAAACTTTTTGCTCGAAGAAATATAATAACATTGTTGCTTTACCAATAATATCTTCAACAACTATTATGTGTTAGGTTTCGTGTTTTTGATTACTTTTTTTCTATATTCTGTTGATTTGACTGTTGGTGTCATAGGTTTGTTAGATTCGAGAACATTCTATATCGTCACTACACTTTGAGTACAAAGTAAAATCTCTAGGGTAAAAACACTATTTATTGACTTTTTCTACAGAAGGATTGTCTGTTCGACCTAAAAGTTTTAATAGAGTGTTTTTATACTATTTACAATGACATGAAAAGATAGAGTTTAAAATTTAATCAAGTACCTGCATTGGGAAAGATAGCATTTATGTCACTGGCGGTGCGCCAGCGCCCCGGGCGGCAGGGCGCGGGGCGCGGGGGCGCGCGGGCGGCAACTTCGTCGAGACGACAATGTTTTCACGTTATTGTAAAAGTTGAGGTCATTTTTAAATAAGCTATACAGTGGAATTCGCAATATTTTTTGACGATTTTGTTAAATATTGTATATATTCTCACATATAGGTATTCATTTATGTTTTAAATTAAGCTCTAAGCTTTCACTTTACATTTAATATATTTATATAATTACAATTTAAAGCAATTAAGAACAAGATCGCCGAATAGGATTTTTTCCTAAAATACGCATTATTCAATTCCAAGTAGCAACTAAATTAAATGCAAACATTTGTAAATTTAAACGCAATCTTGAGCGATGTGAAGGCAATCCCTGAATCCGATGTCGCTCTTTGAGCAGCGGGTAAACACGCTCCGCGCCACTCGCGCCGCGCCCCGCGCCCTGCGCACCCCTCGCGACCTGTTTGCTAACCCATTCCCCGGGAAGAATCGTCTACAAACATAGGTACTTACAACCAACCAGCTCAAAACAACAAACAAACACAAAGGCACACTTCTGTGTAACAATTAAAGTTACTTTTGTCGGATATTATTAACTAACAGACAGCTCTTTGATACGAAATCTTTCAAGTTTTCATTTATGAAAATAATCCTAAATTATATTTTAACATAGTAAAATAATCTTTCTCTTTCATAAATAATTAATTATGTATAGTACTTTCTATTTTTAGTCTATTTGAAATGCTTTTACACGGTTCACAAACAAAATACTCATTGCTAATATTTGATGAGTTGACATAATTTCCATGCTAATCTAAATAAATAAGCATATTGATCATTACTATTAGGAAATTACAACGCTAATCCTGTGAGAAATTAATCTAATTTCACAGATATTATTGAGTTTTAGTTCAATTCTTATATGCTTCATATCAATAACTTAACAATAAAGCATGTAGGCATCTGAATGAAGGAGGGCAACGAAACTAAAGTAACGATTGAATGGAGACGACAGATGTCGATTTGGCGCATATTACCTCAGTTTTCTAGTCAGTAAAAGTTTTATTCTTCATACAGAAACTGGTTGTGAATCCTTCAATAAAAATGTCCACGAAGTAATAGTTAATTAGCGTTCTGTACCGACATATTCAAATACAAACCAATACAAAGCGAACGAGAATTGCCCGGCTGATTTTCAAAACGCGCTTACGTGTGTAATCGGTCAACAGGCGTATTAGAGGAACAGAGAGCTTATTGCTGCTACTGCGAACGTATTCCTGCGATGTAAACGAACTCTCATTCCGCGAATCTCAGCCGATGTAGTGTTTTATATTTATTTTTCCTATAATAATTAAGTTTTAATCATCATAATAAAATGTTTGTCATACATTGCTTATTGAAAACGTTATGGTGCCGCAACGTGGCACGCCGATGTTTTGATGGGGACAAGACTTTCTATCCATCGAATTTTAAAAAGAAACATGAACAGAATTTCGTTTAAAATATTCTTGCGCGAGCGTTGCAGAGGAGCGGCGGGCGGGGAGCGGGCGGGGAGCGGGCGGGGCGCCGGGAGGGCGCTGGCGTCGCGTCACGCGCCACTTGTAACTCAACGGGACAATTTTATTCGTGCACCATTTGCTGTAAACTGTGAAAGTCGTTTGGACAAAGTGCAGGCCTCGTAACACGTGCAATACAACTGAAATATTGTCTTCATTTAAGAGGAATTTCGTCGTATTCTTAAGATGAGAAACATGTTTAGTGAGACGGTGTGACTTTTATACTATCTCTATATAACACCGATAATAAATTCAAATATTAAACACCGAGACATTTTGTTCGCTACATATTTTTGTTTGCGATCTGTAACATCGGCTCTAACACGACGGGTATAATGCTTACGTTCGGATGTAATGAGCAGCCGGCGCTTTACAAACGGACGTATTCTTCCTGAGATACGGACGTATTATTGTACAAGTTACAGATTCGAAAGGCAGAACGGAGGAATTTTTTCGTAATTAATTTCGATGGCAATCTAGTTGACCCAATGATCAATGCCTTACATATAATAAGCAATTACAGACAAATTAATTATTTAAACTTCATATTAAATACAGTCGATTGCTTTTGTATCGCAGAGTTCGGGTGCAGGTTAAATGTTACAAAGGTTGCGTTCGCCTGATTAAATGAGACCGCTACTTGAGCGGCCAGTGAATGTGCCGCCGCCGCTCAATGCAAAGGATTTACGAGGTTATTCTAGTTACGCTTCGTCCCCAAATAGCTCCTCCAGTGCTACGGCATCCGAATGAATACAATCAAGCACTGGAACTTAATATCAACTTGTTTGTAAACTTAATAGTTAATGTTCGTTAAATTTCTAAACGTAATGTCAATACCCACGCAATGTTTCAAAATAAACATAAGAACTTGCCAGTATTCCCGAGTTAAATGTCAAGCTATTATAACAATGACTAAATAACAATCTAGATGTGTTGGAATCTTACTAACAATTCAGTGTGTCCGCAAACAAGCAAACAACGAGTCAGTTGTGCGAAGGCCGAGGCCGAGACGCAGTTTGTCAGAGATAGTGATACAAACATGTCCGGCGCAATCAATACGTGCTATTATATCGACGATCTCATCTCGCCGGCCGCCTCCTCGCTTCCTCTCTTCCCCTCACGCCTTATCAGACATAATTGAACCTAATTAGTGTTTATTGACCCATTGCTATGGTAATTATTGCATACATTATATATCCATGGTTAAATCTTGTCTATTTTGATTATAAGAATATCTTCGTGATTTATTTCGCCTTCAACCATTGGAAATTCTTTTATAACTTTGATATTAATATTATGTATAAGAGAATTGTTATTATCTTCGGGTTTTCAAATAAATCATACTCAAAGTAGGTTTTGCTACATACTTGCTGCACGTTACGTTTTATATTTCCTTTTCCTAACAAACGAAGCGAACTAACAATAACTGACAGGAATAGGGAAATTCAGTCGAGAAATATTCAATACATTTTGTTCATGCTTTTACTGAACAAGATTTGCTCAACAAATTTGCATAACCAATGGAAAATTATTTTGCACCTTTAAAATGCTAATCAGCATTTATAAGTAGAGATTTTTCCTTTTGTCCACGTTTTGCTAAAAGGAGGGAAAAAAACGGTGGTTGCGAACTAAAATTACATTGGTAATATATATTTAGCTTGCCATATCTAATAAGGTAATTATAACATTAACAACCAGATAATGTAGACATTCACGTCACAGTTAATATGATAAATGTTATTAAAACAAAACAAATATCAAATTCAGTTGCATCGCAGTTCTTCTCCCAGAGTCGTGTCTACAAACAACATGCACATTTATCACTCTCACATGAAATCCAACATTACACCGCCCGAGGGATAAAAGCGAATTTGCCAAGTGAACCTCTGCGCTTTAATATTTTAGCCGAATAAAAGCAGAAAGAATGGACAAATAGGATACGCTTATTCCCTCCCTAACTGCATCTACACAACAATTCCGTGTAACGCCTGTGAAGTGAACGCTGAGACACGTACAACCACCATGTGCCTCGTGTCTAGTGTCTAGCTAGTGTCTAGTGCTCCGCAAGCCGCTGAGTTATCGCTTGCGCTTAGAAAGAACAGCGCTAAACTCTCTACATGTGCTCTATATATCTATATTTTATCTCTCCTGACGTAACAAATGAACGACGGAATTGTTAAATCTGCCAATGAAATTGCAACAATATTTTTTAATTTAACAAGATGCTACTCCTCTCAATGTATGTTTGTATGTATAAAGTAATGGTGTTCATTACGGGAATACTAAGCTGCTTATACTAAATGGAACAATTAATGCAAGTTGTGAGAAGTGAACATTTAATAGCTACAACTCCAATTTTTACTCAGCTTGTTTATAAAATTCGATGTTACTATTATAACCGTTTGTGATCTTCCTTTATTCTCCAATTCCCTCTATTAGTTTAAATTTATTTTATCGTCTAGTGTATGGTGACAGTCTGTATATTACGGGACCTGTCCTCGAGCACTGATTAACTGGCACGTCCCCGCGCCCGGCTGCCGCTGCGCGCTGCCCGGTGAGCGACGCAGCGCTTGCCGCTTGCACTGCTATTTACTACTTCCCCCCCACCCTGCCCTGTACATCCTGCGACACAGCGCCCTCTATCGGAATGCAAGACACTCCATCGTCGTGTAAAACAATTTGAGACATTCGTGCCAGCTATAGCTGTAATCGAAATGAAATTGTTGCTCAAATTCACATTTAATTGTTATCTATTCGCCCAAGTAACCGATACAAGTAGATAGGATGGTCACTTAATACTTGTGTTGAAATTAGTGTAATTTGGTTTATTACGTTAAATACATATGACTATGTATACAGATATAAGCATCCCGAATGTACTATGTGGAGTGCTCACTCAACTATTGTTGATGGATGTAAAGTGAACACAAAGAATGTAATTAAACAAAACAGAGTAAGCAGCCGGCCACAATCAACTTCCATTTGCAATTCAAATGTTACGTACAACAACAACACACACATCCCGCGTTACGATATAGATCAATCCATTTGCCGCCGCACGAACATTCATAAGAGCGACTAGCGTGTGTGCTTGCTTAGTTTTACATTTCAATTTTCAGATGCAAACTTAATACTGTTGTTACAGGCTCTCTCTTCCAAACATAATAATACCCTTGCTTATTATTAAAATTCACCGTATAAATAGCAATTAAATTATTTCGTATTTCATAAAAACATTTACTCAGCTGAGAAAGGATTAAAGTAAAGAAAGAAGCCTCTCAGGCTAAGGGTCCGCCAGCGCCTAGCGGTCGCGGTCCGCAAAAAGTTGGTGAGCGTTGCTATACCCGAATTTTCCTCCTTATTTCATTTTCAATGGAAACCACTTTCTCTTCAGCTCAATGTTTTCCATTTACCACGTGTACGTATTTCTTCTAATTAAGATATAACGTTTTATGTCGAATATATAATATTTTAATTGTCCACGTTGACAAGACGCGATTCATTACAAAGTGAAATAGCTCTTTGCATCAAAGGTTGACTAATTAAATAATATACGTAAACATTAAAAAATTCTAAATTCTCATTAAATATGTTTTTGTTGTGTAAAAGAATTTGGTTAAACCTAGCTTCTATTATATCAGCGTTAGGATGTAATGTAATATTATAATGTTATGACATGGAGGTCTCGTTGAACTTCTGTACGTGAGAACGGGGCACGCACTCGCGCTACCACTGGCACAAGAGGGAATTTATTGTCGGTGCGTGAGCCTCGCGAGCGCGCTGGTGATAGACATCGCACATTGAACACTGCATCGTGAACAATATACGATAACGATAACGCATAAGTATGTCGCAGTTGTATGTTTATGCCGATATCATTCTATTGTTGATGTTTTAAGTTCAACATTTTACTTTTTGTCTAAACTTCTGACTAGTTGGATACTCTTGTCGTCGCCGCACACTCCTTGGTGATAACAATGTTTGCTTCTTTCGTAAATAATCCATGAAATATAATGGCAAGGCAGCGAAACGGTCAAGTGAACAATCCATCACAGCCGTCGATATGCGGCCGAGGAGGTTGTATTGACGCACCCCCCCCTTCCACCACCCCGCCGCCCCGCCGCTACAATCCCAGCAACCCCAACACTTTTAACGGTAACTCCGTCCACTTCATTACGTGTTCTTCAGAAGGCCGAGTTTTATAACGTTTTGTAGATTATCCCGCTTTAAAAAACTCACTTTTTACCTTAAACCTTAAAATGTGATTTTTTTAGAAACTTACTAGGATAAAAATTATCTTTGAATCGGTGCAGTAAAATTTAAATAAAATGTCGTCGTGGAGTTGTGAATGAGCGACTGCACACGTCCGCCTGCACACTGGAACGTGTCGGCGATTTGCGGCGCGCGGAGTCGCGGGCTTGCGGGGCACTAACTTATTCCATATCGTATCGTATTCCGTATCGTATCGTACAACATCTATAACTATAAATATAGCTTCCATGTATTTGTGATTTATACTTGTACAGATTAACTTTGATTCACATAATCTCTACGTATGTCTTTTCCATGTCTAAGCAAAATAAATCTTTCAGCATGAGTAATATGAAAGCATTTCCGCATAATTATCGATTATTATCAATGCGGTGAGCAGTGAGCTGCGAGCCAGCACAGCCCACACTGAGACATTACTCTGCCATTGTCTACGAACACGCTGTATGTTACATTTATGAAGAAAAAAAGCTCATCAAATCTCAATTCATAAAGTAAAAGAATTAAAAAAATGGACCTTGTAGTCAATGTACGATAAAGTGCATCATCATTTTTATCCCTATTTTTTTCAAATAGAGCAGTGAAATAAAAATACTACAAATAGTAAAGCGCGGCTCCGGCTGATGCCCGGTAATCAATTACGTGAGAGTACTGATGGAGCAAAGTTAATAGAACCACCGCGCCCCGCGCCCCGCGCCCCGCACAAGGCACCCCGCGCCACTCGCCCCGCGCCACGTTCACACACAAGGCACTAATGAACACACGCCATGCGGATCTATCAACAATTCCGATCAGATAGTGAAAACTGCGATTTTTTTAATTAAAAAGCACTTGCGATAACTCTGACATGCCACACACCTTTTGCCCTTTACTTATATTCACTTGGACATCTTCAACTGTTTGGAGTACCTTTAATATCGTACTTGATAATTTGTTACAAGTGTTGTTTACTTTCCTGCATTTATTGTTGCTATTGAGTTGAAGTCAATATTAAAATTAAAATGAAATGTTGAATAGAATTCAATAAAGCTCTCCGTATCATATACGAGTACACTCATAACAGCAACGTACAGTGAGCGTTTACTCGGCTCACTAAACTTTCAATATCGCCTCGGCGCCAAGTTTCCTTTGTTCCAAATCGTTCAGCGCAGGTTTGTTTGTATGGTTATTGTATGATGCAGCCGCGGCCGACTTGCAAACTACATCATTGAATACAACTTTGTATGTATGGATTCTGTGAATACGTGCAACGAATCGCATAGAATTGAACAGCGGAGACAACTTTGATTTTGACAATTATTTCAATATGAGGAACTTGCAGTAGATATTCTAAAAGTTAAAGCGGTCGTTCTCTGATAGGTGAAAGGCGATCTTGTGAGTAAAGCTGTTGTATTCACTAGATCTCTCTAAGAGTTGTGTCTTGTGTGCAGGAGGAGCAGCGCGACAACCTCACGGTCAGCGTGATGAGCTTCGTGCCGACGCTGGACGACGACGGCAAGCTGCTAGTCTGCCGCGCGCAAAACCCTAACGTCTCTGCGCTCTTCCTCGAGACCTCCTGGCTAATCAGCGTCGTATGTCAGTACACGTACACCTTATCACCAGTATGTTTTGTAATCTACGTTGACATCCACTATCAATGTTCGTTGTGACACAGACCCGCCGGTGGTGAGGCTGCGACTGGGCAGCTCGCTGGCGGCGGGAGACATCAAAGAGGGCGACGACGTGTACTTCGAGTGCCACGTGCGCGCCAACCCACCAGCGCGCAAGCTCTCCTGGCTGCACGACGTAAGTACCTCAACCCTCATCTCCGTCCTTCGCGTCGCACATACTCCACGCCACTAACATCAACATCATTAGCACCTACTTAGGACGTTAGTCGTCACCCTCTACCACTTCCCAAAATCTGAAGTGACTCAGGGACGCACTAAAATCTACCCCTCACGATAACAACCTCCCCAAACTTGAAGATCATTTGAAGCACAGTATGTTTTCGTGAGTTATTAAAATATCTCATTCCATGTATTTATGTTTGTGCCGAAATTATATTCTTTATTGGTATACTTAATTTATTATGTACACTTGTTAACTTTAATGACTTGAGCTGTTCAAATTATGATGTGATAGGCACAGAGTTACGAAATACCAGTTAAAGAGGAGGATAAGTTAATTAAATAAGGAAATTGGTCCTCGACGACAAAAGGTAATGTGACAAGGGAGATAAAAGAGACAGAATAAATACTCCGCAAATACTCGTACTTATTATAATTATCAAGGTATTTTTTACGCTCATTTCGGGAGAGGCGCGGAGTTTGAGGGGATGCAATTAGCCGCCCTCTGGCGCGCGCCAACGCACACCACTCCTTATATACTTTAATGACTTACAACATTATTTTCTTTAATTGGCAAAGATTAAAAATAATCACATATTACGTTTATAAATTCTAATTTATTTCTATGTTGGTAAATTATTTTGGAGTAATTTCGTTGCCTATTATCATCACGTCTAATGTTTATTAGAATAAATGAACCCAAATTACAAACGATTAAAACTCTGCTTTTTAAATTGCCACGGCAAAAGAGACATCAAATAGAGTGTTGAATTTGTACAATTAAAGTTACCGTATCATTTTTACACAAAAACCTTGTAAAATTGTAACTTTATAATGTTCTAACGGGATAAAACGTCTTATGAAATTGATGTCGCAGATGTCGAGTGAATACTGAAGACTGTGAAAATGAAAAGAAATGCAAATTGTATTAGGTGGCCTTGTTACCGACATGCCCCCCCCCCCCCCCCCCCCCCCCCCCCCCCCC
>LD699455.1:9393523-9413111 GCA_003118335.3 Papilio memnon
CTTGGCCCCAAATTAAAATTGATGCGAAAAGTGGAAAGATTTTTAACGAGCATTATTCTATCTTATTTATAAGCAAATTTAAAAATAATATTTCTTTCAATAATTTCAACAAATTGCCATTTTTATAACTCATTTTAAGTAAGTCAAGTTTGTAACGGTTGACAGAGATGTAAGGAAGAACAACAAACATAATGTTAAGTACACTTGTGCCTAATTTAATTTAGAGGTTATATAATCGCCTTAATTTAGAAGTTATAACAATAGTAGCAACTTTGTGAAGGGCGAAATAATTAAATAAATAGCATATAATAGAGGAAGGCAGCTTACGTGTAGGTAAGCTGGAGTCCGCAGACGAGACTATCTATGAACGGCTAACAAAGCGCTCTGGCAGGAACACTGGAGTGCGACATGTCGAGCGATGTTCAATTTCGTGGTCAATTGTAAATGATTTATCCGAGAAAGCACTTTGCAAGACCAGTGGCGGAGCACATAGCTCACAATAAGGCTACGTGATTCAGTTTTGATTTTATACCTTCCGTAATATTGAATATGCAATTTACGTTGTTAATATGGTGTTATATTTTTTTTTTGTTAATGGCATACTTAACATAGTTACTTATGCATTTTGTATACTACTGTCCACCCTTTTACACTTATTTTAGTCTGTGATGTGAAGGCACTTAGAAGATTAGTTGATCGACGTTAAAATTGTTTTTTGAATTCGGCTTAAAAATTCTCACGATATTTATTTTACGCAACACTAGTCCGTATAATAATTTGAAAGCGAAATAAGAAAAGTTGTCATTTAAAAGTTCAGTCATAATGGCAGCACACAGCGTGTAATATAAAATTCTAGAAACAGAAAAGACTGGAGTGTTACAGTAATCCTTTGTGCGCAGCGCCGGGGCGGGCGCGGACAATACATATTTTAGTCACCTTCTTTCCTACTTGTCGTCCTCCTGCATGAAAAATAGATTTCACAGTCGCAGTTGCAGTCGCAGTGCCATCAGGTGCCAGCTGTCTCCCACTGGACACATGTCTCAGTGCCTTGTTCAATTTTTAAGCGTAATCTATCTTTGTACATTTAATTTTAGATGAATTAAATTGGCTATGTATAGTCAACAACAGATTTCTTTAAATATTATACGTATAGACCTAAAAAATAGTGGTGATATATGATATTATAGCTTTGCCTTACAATCTGTTTTGATATTATGTAACCGTGAAAACAGCGAGTAATTCGTAAGCTCGCGTTTGTACTACTACTAGTTGTTGCTTTATAAATAAAAGTTTAGTGTACATTTGAGTTGAGGGAATAGAAAATAAAACAATATAAAACATCGTAATAAAGATGTTATGAGATTTCCTTAAATCTTAATTAAAATTTCATTATGCCAACAAGAACACGTCGCGTCGTCGTCGTCGGGTCGAAGTGAAATTCCAACGTTGATGTGTTAAGCGCGGGCGAGGATAGGCCCGCAAACAAAGCGGAGCGGAACAACTTGTCGCAAACTCTTTGTGCCGCCTCTCCTCGCCTCGCTCGCGCACTAATTACCAAAACATTAACATTCTTTTGTTCGCCTCGCCTCGCCTCGCCTCGCCTCGCCTCGCCGCGAACACACCGGCGACTGTTGTTGTATTATTCCCGACCTGTAATCGTTTATGTCATGTCGTGTTCTGATGAGCATCGTGAGGTATTCTAGAGATAAAGAAGCAAGCCAATATTCTATCATTAAAAAGCATCTAAACGATGTTAAACTATTCTCCAGACTGTCAAGCATTTTTCCTGGTTATAAACCATTTCATGTTTTGTTGAAACCGGTAGCTCATTAAAATCGATTCCTCTTTGTATATTTTTCCCTACACTTGGTTTGGTTTCATTGAACTCAGCATCGAACTCAACTTGAACAAAACTATTAGTTGCAACAAAAACCACCAACACTACATATATTGGAAATCAAAGCGAAATTGGACGTTAGTTTCTACCTTAGCTTTATAAAGCTTTGTGTTAGAAACGGATACACAGACAATTGGAGTATTTTTGATATTTCAGTTTCGATACAGCTGACGAAAACAAGAGCCGTCTAACGAATGTACAGTTTTTAGGTCCTAATTCTAAAGCTAGATTTTTGTAAAAAAAATATTCAAATGATGAATAGAGTAGTCTTTGATAGATCTGTTAGAATATTTTTCATATTTTTAATATAGTTATTCCAACCGTTACAAAAATAAAGTAATGTTTTTGTTTGAACGCAGTTACCTTTGTCAGTAATATGATGCGATGACGTCACCGCACCGCTGGGGGCGCCCCCTCAGCACAAACAGCGTGATGTCTGCCAGGTGCAGCGCCGAGATAGAATTTGTTGCGGTTTCAATGGACGTTAGAATTTGATGGGCTCGACTACATTTAATACCGTCGCCTCGCTCGCCGCGCCCGACCCTTGCGGTGCACAATTCTCTTATGTATCTAATTCACTTCTAAAATTGAAATTAAATAATGAAATAGTCCTGTTTTTCATAAGATAACATTACCACATACCATAGACATATACAGATACACATACCACACGAAATTAGAGCTTTAAGAAACATAGTAACTAATAAAAGCTTTTCTTAAGCAAAGTGAAGTAACATTGTGAGGATGTTAAGGTTGTGCTGCGTCCAGAGCAACTCGGATATCCCGGAGGCGCTACTGCCTGCGTCTCCCCCCCCCTCTCACCCCCGGCTTCCTATCTCTGGACAACTTGCAACTATTCTAACAATTAATAATCCTCTCAGATCCGTACACGAAATATCGTCCTTCAATGCACATTAGTATCCTTTGTCAGAACACCAAACTATAGTTTGAAATGTCCGATTTGAATTTTAAATTGGTACGCCTTTTTTGTTTTGTTAAATTGTATTTTAATTTGATTAAAACAGGAAAATGATGGGAAAGCCATATTTTAATTTTCTTGCGTTTCTAACATCACGAGTCATCACTGTGATTTGCGCATTTAAAAACGCTGCTATTACTCTAGAAAATGTACTATTTGGTAAAGGACCGGCAGCTGGTGCACAATGCCTCAGCGCGCGTGTTCCACAGCAACCAGAGCCTGGTGCTGCAGAAGGTGACGCGGCACAGCAGCGGCCGCTACGCCTGCTCCGCGCTCAACGCCGAGGGCGAGACCGTCTCCAACGAGTTGCACTTCAGGGTCAAATGTAAGTACCTTAGTACATTTTTTAAATAAAAAAATACTTAATCAGAAAACTTGTTTAGAAGGAATCTCAATGTCGCTCTTTTTTATACTAATTGGTGCTGTTGCTGATTGTTGTATGTTAGAACATTTTATGTTATAATAATATATGTTTAAAAACGTGTGTGTGTTTGTGCGAGGGCCGCGCGCCGCCGCCCTGCTCGTACATGCATGTCGTTATCTACGTAACAAGACCTCCTTTGACTTATTTTTATTTTGAAACATTACAAAAGCAACCAGACCAGTGTCGGATCAAAGTTATATAACTCAATATGTTCAAAGAAATAATTAAAAGAAAACACATACGCTGTCTTATGTTCTAAAAAATTGCTAATTTTATGTTTTACTTTCCTACGTGGAGCTTAAATTAAATAATGCATAGAGTTGATCCAAAATTTGCAGGGAAGCGGCGCGGCGGTGGCACCTCACATTCGATCTTATTGCCAACCGCACACCTCTGCTTAACACTGAAAAATTCACCTCGTAAACATTTTATTCTACAAAGTTACCGAATTCTTCTCCTCGAATTTAGAGTGTCGTACATTCCATCTACTAATGGTTAGTGGCACTTGTTTGCGGTGGAAGTAAACATACGTGTTTTTTATATTTATATCGTCGTTAACATTCTGTACGCATTCTCTCGCAAGGCGAAAGACCTTGGTAAAGTCTTTCACTCAAAATACCGAAAATTGAATAAAGTAAAAAGTAAAAAGTAAAGCATCAGGAAAATTAAATTGATGCGTGTAAAAATAAAACTGAATCGTTTCTAGTAAAGTATTTAAGTTAAAAAGAAAATATTATTAAACTTTACTATCATCGAGATACAATTATTTTACTTTTATAAAATTAAACAACAAAGTAAAAGTGCAAACACGTTTAAAATTTTGCTCAGGAATATTGTGTCATTAAACAATGAAATCACGGGGGCGTCACAATGGCCTAATTTAAAAAGATAATTTTTCCCCCCTTAAATTATGGAACAAAAGAGGTCTAAACAATGGCGGGAGAGGACTCGCCTGCGAAGATTGCCGGAGTTTAATACAGCGCAACCTCGCGCCGGAGCTCGAATACATTTGCATGAATTGAATGAGACTTTTGAAGTACGAGCACAGGAATAATCGATACCTAGGTGAATGTTGTGTTTTGTGGACGACGGGACGTGAGCAGCAAAAGCATGCCTTGATGTTGGATCATCATTCGCTGCCAACATTTGCAGCAAACAGAATACCATTTGCGTGGAAAGTAAATGGAATCCTATAAGATTGTTCATATTAGAATTAAAACGTGGTTCACAGTTTTTTAGTCAATAATTATTAACGTTTAAATATAACTTATCATTCCAAAATTACCAACTGTCTATATGTCAAAAAGAAAATCGCGTTTATTTACTTTGACGTCAATATAAAAGCTCGGGTTGACTCACGTAAAATACAATAACATGCTCCGGTTATTTTACAAACGTAACGCGAATCGAGCTCTCATAAAAAGTGCTGTCAATGGCTATCAAGCCGGCAACAATATATCAGAAGCAATTTTTGTGTTCAAACTTTTGGGCTCGAGGAAAAGCTACGGCCGCTACGGGGCGGCTACGAGGCGGCTACGAGCGGCGCGCACGTGACATGTTTCAGCAAGCAGACAATCAGCACCAGCTCGCAGCTCGCAGCTCGCAGCTCAGCAATGAGCCGATATCGTGTGACGTAGACATATCGTCCTAACCCCCTTCTCCCGCAACCCGCAACCCACAACACACACCATAAATGCCTAAATTCTTTTCGTTCAAAACACGCGCCAATGTCATTCAATGTTATTATAATCAATTTATACACAAACCGATCATTAAGAAAAAGAATTTGGTTTTTGAAATATTATCGCAACGTTGTAAACTTTATGGTGGTGATTATCTCAAACACTTTTAACAACAACATGATATAATAGCGAATTGAATAAAACATCTTAAAAAATGCTAATTGAAATTACTCTCTGCTACAGTTTAGATCTTACAACATTGTGAGTCATATAAAAACAGTAAAGTTATGTAAAAGACATATTTCAGCAGTCACCGAAATTCAAATTTCCCGATCCACTCCAGAATATTGTGACTGGAATATTTTTGCGACGTGATGTTTGAATAACCTAGATCTTGTTTTTAATGCAGAGGCAAAAATACTCAACGTGTACTCCTGCGTTACAAAAACACGAGCATTTTTATGTTCTCAGTTCTTACCATATTTTTGCGTCACAAGTTTAACAAACAAACACGTATGCGCTGCGGCTTCAGATCCTCACCACACTACAAGCACCTTATTGCCTTTAAGAATCATTTTACGTTGCTTCTGGAAACCGATAGCTTTATTGGTATAGCCTATATGTTGAGTCTGCTCCACAAAGGCGTTAAACGTTTACAAAGTGGATCTAGATTGCATGTTAGTTCCCAATACAAGGAAGCGATATTTTCGTAAAAGCAAACCTAACTATACACAGTCACATTTTGATTTTAAGTCCTAAAGTTAAATAAAAGTTACAAATTTCCTGACGTATAATAAGTTTTTTGTATCTGTGTGTGTGCAGACGCTCCGTCGTGCCGCAGCGGGGGCGTGGCGGTAGTGGGCGCAGCGCGCGGCGAGTCCGTGGTGATCGTCTGCGAGGTGGACGCCGACCCGCCCGCCGCCGTCTTCAAGTGGAAGTTCAACAACTCCGGGGAGACGCTGGACGTCGCCGCCGACAGATACACCTCCAACGGGAGCGCCTCCAGCCTCAAGTGAGTATGATCCTACTGACCTAATGGCTAGGATTCAACCGTACCCGGATTTGTATTAAATCTGCAGAACAGAGGTACCACGATGTCACAGAAGTCTAGTGGACTAAAGGATGTGGTTTCAATTCACAATATACAGTTCATTCTCCTTTTCAACTGGATCCTATTTAGGAGAACGATTTGAAATGGAGACGTAATTTTATTTCGTCAATTACGTGTGCTTCGATCCTGCCAGAATAAAAGTCCGCAATCGAGGCATCCGCAATTTGAAACGTGTACAAAGCTCGTACATCGAGGACGAGGCGACCTTGTGCTCGCGGCTTCCTACAGCAGCGCTCCTTTGAATTTAGGATTTGGAATGTGTATAGAGTTGTAACGAGTTTTGCGGAGATGGGGAACATTATGTAATAATGCTTCCTCTTACAATGCGATCCTTTCAAATTTGTTTCTCCTGAACACACACTAAGGCGGTTTCCTTGTACCGCTATAATCTTTAATTCTGCTTTCTTAAAACACTCATTATTTTCAAAATATGTGAAGCTAACTCACTTATTTGTTGAACATGTGCTGCTGTGCCCCATGTGATCGGAATACCAAATGGTGTAATATGTTTTTTTTATAATTAGACGGGAATGATTATTCCCCCCATAGCAAATATGCTGAATGGAACAAAACTACGAGTCGATAACGTAAAAGAAAATATGACTTTGTATGCATACGTCTATGCCCGTGTTTTGGAGAACACAAATTTAAGCTAAGTTAAAAAAGCAATATTTCTCCGCTGAATAGGAAATGCAGAATTTAAAATTGGTCCGTATTTTGTAGTCGAGTGCCATCCGCTTCTGGGTATTTGATGTTTATATTTGTACGAGATTGTACGTGCGGGTTATTGCGAGACGCGCGGCGGGTGCGGGGGGGGGGCGCCCGCTCCTTGACTCGGAAATACTAAATATACTGCAACATACAACCGCACGACCATACTTACCCTTAAATAAATATAGTTAGAGTAACTATCTATTGTAAATAAAATGTTTATAATACAAGGTACACACCGGTAGCGGACCTGGACTATGGCACTCTGTCGTGTTCCGCATCGAACGAGGTCGGCAGTCAGGTCGCGCCCTGCGTCTTTCAAATGGTGGCTGCAGGTGAGATGCTCCGCCATTCAGTCTACACGCTGCTCACACATACTAGATTACTAGATGTTAATTGTATGCGCGGTGTGCAGGCAAGCCGCACGCGCCTCGCAACTGCTCGCTGTGGAACCAGACGGCGGACTCTGTGGAGGTGTCATGTGCGCCGGGCTTCGACGGCGGCTTGCCGCAGCGCTTCCTGCTCGAGCTGTACTCCGGCGACGACAGCGTGCCCAGGTCCACACAACACACTCCTCACTCACTTCACACTTCACACGTCACACTTCACACTTCACACTTCTCCCGAGTCAATTTATGTTAAGGGTGTTTTTTATTTATGCAAAAATAAATTCCATAAGAAAAATTTTCTTGAAAATGCTGTTTCCATTTTGTCTTAAATTATTTGCGTCGAAACAACATGCAAAGAAGATTAGTAATCTCAAAAGAGCAGCTTAATTTAAAAATAATTCCCCGCTCGAATCGCAGAGCTCACAAATTGGTCCGCGCGAAGGCAACTTGCAAAATAAACGTGAGTTACGAGTCTCGTCGGAGGTGTTGGGATGAAAAAAGGGTTCCATCTAATATTAAACGTTATAACGGCAGGGGTCTGCCGGCGGGGGGTGCGCGGGGTGCGCGGGGGAGGGGGAGAGGGATGAATACGGCGATGACGGTGGTACATCAACGGACAATGGCTCCTAACGAGAATTTAGATGTGTTCAGGAATTTCGACCTTCATTCTTGTGAAGAATAAAAATGGCAAAAGTTTTATTTTGTCCTTCGACGCGGGCACCGTACAAATTTGGCAACGAAAGAAATTCCGTCGTGTAATTTTGATTAACGACGATCCTTTGTGGAGAATTTGCCCTTCATAATGATCCCGGTCCGGCGCCGCGCGCTAAACACATCGCACATTGTCATTTAACTATTATTCTGGTTGTACTTTTCTACCAGGCATAAGGCGTAAACTGACTTATAATGCCAATGGAAATAGTATAATAAATACCAACATAACTACCTCTAAATACTTTGTTGGTCAACACGGTTGCACTAACTTTAGTTATTCTTCTAAAATGTTAAAAGTAAGTTTAAGTTTTAAAATGAGTATTGCAGTAATTACGCAGCGCTACTGAGATAAAGTTGTTGCACAGCTGCCGCGGGGGTCTCATCTCGCTACAACACATGTTTTATACCATTTGTTTTACCTTACACTTTCACGAAAATGTTTGTTTGAAATTTTTCATGAATTAACTTCAAAAATAGAGAATTTCCAGACGTTATCTTTTTGTTTTACTAATATTATAAATATAAAAGTTTAGATGGATAGATGGTTGGATGTTTGTTAGAAGGTATTTCCGGAAAGGCTCACGGGATCTCGATATGATTTGAGACAGATGTAGAACATACTATGCAAGGTTACATAGGTAACGTTGTGGTGCAGAGTGAATCTGTCGTCGTGGGAGCCGGTGTGGTCGGTGCGCGGGCTGGAGTGGGACGTGCGCTTCCGGCTGGCCGCCGTCGCTGTCAACGCCAAGGGCCGCTCGCCGCCCGCGCTGCTCGACGACGTCCTCTTCAGGGACCCGGAGAAAAGAACAGGTATGTCACACATCATTATTATTTTCATAATCTACTAGCCACGTGATTTGAGTGGTGTTAAGCGCTGTACAACACACCTAATAAAAGTAAAAAAAAATGAAAGGTAGATAATATAGCAATAATTATTAAATTGCCAATATTGAATTATTCGTTAACTATCACATCGCTGAAATATTAGCGGGCGTCGTACGTTAGCCAACGTCACCATGTCCCCGCCGACAGTGATTTATTGATGTTTTAAACGATAAAAAGTCCTGTTAACGCATAAAACAGAATTTGTTGTGCCAAAAGTAGCATCTGTGTGATTTTATTTATTTCCAAAACTCCCTGTATTGTAGAAGTATTCTGGAATAATATCTGTTGATAACCACTTCCAGGTTTCAGAGATATAAAAAAACAATATTTTTATGAAACATATTTCGTTATAGTTTAAACATTATTTCAATAAAATATACAATGTGAAGACGGGAGCGGCGCGCGGCTCTCGCGGACGTTTGTGTCCCGTATTTGCAACGATTCAATGATTTCTTTGAGCGAGTCGCGCCGCCCGCCGGCCGGCCTGTGCCAGCTCTTATCCTATGCTTGATGTTTATTTGTGCTCATATATTTTTCTTTCAATGCTTAAGATATTTTGACAAGGATTATATGACGTTTATTGAGACCATATTTTTAGAACTGATTTTAATCCAAGCTACCGGTTTCGCTTTCGAATTTATTTCATCAATTCTGAAAACGTATGAAGTGAATTCTGATTCACAGAAATTAAATTTGCAAAGTGAAGTAGAAAAAGGAATCCTTTAATTTTCTATAACTTTAATACAAAATCCATTTAGAGCAATATAATGAAAGATAAAAGGCTCGCGCCGCAAGTCGAGTGTCAAATATATTATGAAGGTCGCTCGCTACAAATCAAATAAACGGATCGTTTTATGACGCCGGTTACGTTCCTACACTTATATAAAAATTTCAATAATGTCCCTTGATATCTCGCACCCTGCGACCTGTGCCCAGTGCCCAGTGCCCTGACAAGTGGCAACTGGCAACTGGCAACTGCGCTCACACTCGAGTGTAGATATGGTTCTGATATTTACTTTAATACAAATAAACAATTCACATAAACTTGACGTACAAACAAGAATCATTATTGAGTTGCATCGAAATATGTAACACTAGATGTGGCCTAGAGCACACATTATATAAGTGTCTAAATGTATTATATGTTAGGATGTCTCAAATGTACTATCTTGTCTCGTAATTCCTTAATATATAAACTCATTTATAGCGGTGCTCCATTTTTGGGCGTTTGTATTAAAAATGTAATTTTAAATTCATTTGTACAGTTGTTTTCAATTTAATTTTTAAGAGCCTGTATCGAATCATATTCAAACTGAGAGACAAAACCGTCGAAAATTTAAAGAAAAAATCTGCCACACGAATTTTTTGTTTTTTATTTTTTTAATATATTAGTTTACTATAAAAATAAATATTTAATATGATTTACTGCACACAGGCTTCGAAAATTTTATCATACACATTTAGTATATGATGTTCCCGCTCTCAAACATAATATCGTGATGAAATTTGTGGCCGATAGTAATATTAATAAAATGTGTGTGAAGCCGGGCCCGGGCTGCGGGGATTGGGCCGACGGTCAAAGGCTGGTGTAATTAAATTATCGGCCAACACCAAATCGATGTCGACAGTATTGGAGACGACGACGAGAGACGCTGTACTCATTCTTCCTACACCACAGCTAAAGTATACCCGCGAGAATTTGAAAAGTTCATAACAAAATGTTGTGTTGGCAGCGTCTGAGAGTGGGTTGGGCGCGGGCGCGGCGGGCGCGGCGAGCGCGGGGGCGGCAGGCGCGGGCGCGGCGCTGGCGCTGCTGGCGTGTGCGTGCCGCGCCGCGCGCCGCCGCCGTGCGCCGCTCGCCAAGCACACGCCGCCCAAAGCGCACCCCACGCACGCCGCGCACGCCGCGCACGCCCCGCACGCCCCGCACGCCGCTCGCGCGCATAAGCACAGCGACCACGACGACGCCGAGCCTGACCTAATACCAAATAATTACTGTAAGTTTTTATAACTTGTTGATTGTCATTGTCACTTTTCACTATTAGTCATTCATTTCAAGCGAAAAATTTTTTTACTCCTAATAGTAACCTCTATTTTTTTTAAGAAACTCAATACGCAATTGGGCTTCGCTCATGTGGTCAAAGTGTACTGTCGAGAATGTTAACATTATGTAAAGAAATTACTCATGTAAATATTTATTATGGTTTAAAATTCAAAGCGCACAGTCGGTCTGTTGCATAAATGTGATTCGAGCGTCATAATTATCATATGATGTTTGCGGCGCGCTTTGTGACTAAATGCTAATGTGTTTTCAAACGTGAATAAAATTAAAATGAAATCGGCAATAACAGGAGCGGCGGCCGCTGGCGTGCCGGCGGCGATCGAAAACAGATTAACTGCAAATTGCAAATATCGTGTAGAAAGCGAAGGATGTGTTAAATGCAGCGATTGCGAGGGTAAACGTTTCGCGCGTTACCGAGTCAGTTTTTGCTGTAATAGTTTACATTCACTGCATTACGAGCGCTATCTTCATTGCCCTTTAAATATATTTGCCGGATAACGTTCCCCAATCGGCCTCTGATTGCATTAACGACCTCGTTCTCACAACACAATCATTTTAACTGGCTCATTCAGTGCGCAGTTACATCTGTACTGTTTTTTGGTTAAATCTGAGCATTCTACTCTGCATTGTTACAACCCACTTCATTCTTTTCCGTACTATATCAATTGGATTAAGTTGGTCTCAAAAAAAATTGCTTGTCGTTAATGTCGATACATGCATAAAATTTATATGCAATGTCAGATAATTCTTATAGTTAAGTAAAAATATGGGAATTATATAAATTGGAATTAAAAATGTTGTCCGTTCTGAGAATACGTAATTAGTACTCACATTAAAATGAAATATTCGTAACATTTAATGACACGCACGCGTCTCGTTGCCTTATATCATCATCATCATGGTTCTTGGAATACAAAATCTGTCCCTCGTTTTTAATTGCAATACCTAATTAGTCGTGTGGAGTCTGGTTTATATGTGTTGTATGTGTTTTACTATTTCATAGAATTTAAATTAATTAAATCATTAGGACAGATCAAGTCAAATTGTACTTGTTCTAAAATTCTAAATGATTGTGCATTTTATGGTTAACCTACTTAATGCTCGTAGCTCCGTAAAATGCACGCGCTACAATCAGCCGCTACATAAATCCGTCGGTAGTTCCGTAGCCAAACTGGCATTAGAGAATCTATCCGCTGTTGTGTTAAATCAAGTTTAAGTTTAAGGAACGAGCGTAAGCGGTACTTAGTGAAGGGTAACTGCCGCGCGGATGTTTACTGCCTGTAGTCGTGCTTATCCAAGCACGACTACCCTCCGTTTCCCAGCAAGTGTCGGTGCATCTCGGCGACTCCCCGCCGCTAGGCGACTGCTCGCTGCTCGCTTTGCCTAACAGGTTGAGCTTTGATTAGGTTTGAGCTTTCTTCGAGTTCTTTATAGTAACAAATAAATCTCTGATCCTAAATTTGACGCTATCCTATAGGTAATGCCTTTTTACTCACATTTAAAAAATGCATTCAATTGCATCTAATAAGTATTATAAACAGTACACGGCTAAATACAAGTTCCTGAACAGTGCGGGCGGGGTCGATGGCGCGCGGACTGCACGGCAGTGCCGGCAGCGGCGGTGCTATATAATTTTTAACTGAGATTCAATTCCCGACAATCAGGCTATTAAGTTAATAGAAACGTCGCAGTGGCGTGCGTCACGCGAGCGGCGGGCGGCGGCGGGCGGCAGCGGGCGGTCGCTCGTAGTCGACTTTCTATTTCAAATCTTCTGACAGTTTTCGAATTTCTCTGTGCGCTTTCTGACAGTTATGTCAAGTGACGTGTGGAAAAGAACGTTACAGTTTCTGAGGACGTTTGTTCACTAAGTTTTAATTATGTCCCTTTATATTTAACTTTGATTTAATTTAACGTGAAGCACGCGCAAGTGAATATTTTACTAGTTTAAAAATATCGTTTCATTAAATGAAACAACTTAAAACTGCGCGGATTTCTGACCACGGGGCCGTGCTGACTCAGGCCACGAACTTACAGTCCAACTTATAATTCGACAATTACTGAATATTATTAGGTCATTAAATGACACTCTGGGTGACCATAAATATTTCTGTTAAGATGTGTCTTCTTTACTATCATCACAGTTATTTTATAAGATAACTTATAGCTTAGATAATGTTGATATGATTACTTGAAGGACATATAGCGAAGTGTTAGAGAATCTAACGAATACATTCTATACTTGATCTCTTTGTAAATAAATAAGTGGCAGGTCCGGCAGGTGCGCACAGAGCAAAAGCCGCGCCGCAGAGGCGGTATTCATTTAATGTGAGCTATTACCTGCGAATAGTGCTCGTAGGGCTCCGGCGGAGTACGCTTATTGAACATAACCGCCTTGTCTATGGCATACATTTGTTACATGAATTCTTATTACCTATTGCCGCAACATTAGGAATATAATAAGATTTGTTTGAAATAAGCAATCTGCTTTTGATTATACTATTACTGTCTTCTTAAAAATACTTCAACAGGATGTTTTTGTGAATATTAGGTATAATAATAATACGTAGTCTAACAAAATAGAAAAGCAAGTTCAAATAGAAATGTTTCTACGCTCTCAATAGTTAGGTCGTTTAATACACGCATTTTTATTTTAAATTAAATTAGTTAGCACAGTGTGAGTGTGAGAGAATTGTCCCGAGCGCCGGCTACCGAGAGATATTCGCAAAGGCGATTTCGTTAAAGACGTCTCACAGATGTTCCGCTTAGCGTAGAGATTTTCACACGAATAGAAACGCTTCCCAAAAGTACTTAAGCTGTTAAGGCTTCGTCGCGCCGCCGCTGCTTGGATTAAGATTACAATTTTCTTTAGCTTTCTGCTAACAGATGGAGTCTCCTACGCCTTTTGTACAACAGATAATACATGTGATTTCAAATCAATTTAAACGTTTCCATTCTAAGAGCAAATGATACGTGTAATACATTTTAATACTTGTAACATTTCTTTTTAAAATGCATGAGACTAGTTCCTAAAAATGTCTGGAATGAGTAATAACTCACCGTTCTGTCATTGGCACATCACTGATTTGCCACATGAGAAATTATTCAACCATACTTTGTAACAACTTGTAACTTGTACTTATTATAAAATAAGTAGCCATTAGTTGCGCCATCGCCGGTATCGGGATAACGATGCGGTGATCGCAACCTGTCAACCTGCAAGATAAGAGTGCCCTCTCTGTGCAGCTCGTCTAATCTCGTATCAGTCGATACGCCACTCGACTCGTATTGGCTTCCCTCCTTCCGCGCTAATCATATTGATCTTCCTCAACTAATTCGCTTTATAAACTTAAATTGCAACTAGTTTTGTAAAAGCTTTATTGGTTTCTCTGCACTACCTTTACACTAATCAATGCACTAAAATGGTTTTAACATACGATATTGCTCACTAAAGCTTGTAAACATCTACCAATATTTTATACAATCAAAAACTTTTTAGTGACAAATTATCTAAACGACAGTATCTAGCAGTCTTCGCGGTGACACATTTTTGGACAAGAACCAAGTGTATAATAGAGGCGACAACTCTACCACTGAACTGCTCGCTTGCTCAATTTATCTTTCATCTAAACATCATTTTAATAATCATGTCGATACAATGCGGATTTATTCAATAGTTTATCGGAATGATATAGCACAAACATAAAGCAATCCCATTTGTTTGTGACGTAAACCTGACAGAACCTTTGCTTTGTAATGTAATTATGTTTATCATATTGTAAGATAACAAAGGTTGCGCCCGGTGCTGTATCACATCGTGAGATCGCCCACCCTGAATAAATTGAGGTCCACCAACAAACGTACCGACCATGCTTCTATTTTTATTATTATAATAATTTGACTAGGTTTTTGTTTTGATGTAACAGATTGTAAGAACGACAAATTACTCTGTTAATTGTTATGTACTGCAGTATTTAAGTAACTTGCCTATTGGTGAAAAATAAATTAAATTGTTGTAATATATTATTTCAACTTTGAGTTTGTAATAAATATAAATGTTCTTGATGAACTAATACGTGTTGTAGCGGAGTGTGGCGCGCGGCGGCCGCTCCGAGCGGACTGCATCTCCGCAATACAACTCGACTCCACTCAAATACAACTCGTTTCAAGAAATTCTTTTTAAATCTGAAACATTTCTTAGGATTCGAAAGGTTCAATTTAGAAGCAATTCACACTTTTTCTTTAGATCAGATTGCCGAATAACCTCTAGTAAACAAACTTACTTTATTCCTTCTTGTTTATCTACCACTATTTTTAGATCAACCCATATTTCAAGGAAATGTACTCTCTAAAATGTTGTTTGTTTAAAAAAGTTTCACCTTTCCTCTATTAAAACTCTTTGAATATATTAAGATGAACTTTCTTAAACAAGTCGTTTTGACGTTGCAAGAAAATGTTAACAGTATATTTAAGATGAAAACGCTCGAGCCTGCTCCGAAAGATTAAGATTGTAGTTGAAAATAATTCCGCATAAAGGAGTCAGCACTTTACTGCCGACATTTTGTAACGTCAAGTTATGTCTCTATTTAACTTTGAAAAAAAAACATCTTTTAACTTATGAATGAAAAAATGTTCAGAAAAGTTTTACTTTCATGAATGAGATATCTTTGAGTCAATTGAAAGGTCAGAATCTATAATCTATTAAAAATATTTTTATTATTTGTCTACTCGGCGTTTCCAGTTCACAACTTTAAATCAAAATTGGGAAATGAAAAATTGTAATATTGGAATAAAACAGAGTGAAATCTCGCGTTCAGGCCAACTTACTCTCACATACGAGAACTTGAAATCGGAGCATACTTTTAAAAAGTTTCTCTCGTTACCCGCACGTTTCAAAGATACAAAGTAAATAAAAGGTTGCAGGCGGTCTTGAGAGCGCTACTTCGCTAAGATGAAACTTTTTACTGCAACTGGAATAGACTTCATCTCGTCGAAGACAGCGCGCATTACTTCTTCCTTCCTATTTCATCGCACTCCAGCCGTTTCCATATTTATTCACCGCGCTCTTGTCTCTTTCTATTTACTCGAAGCGATAGAGATGTTCCTACATTGATACAATTGCCAATATTCCCCTATTTTATAACTTTCCGTTTACATTAGACATACTCGTATATCGTAAGTAATGTTTATAGTTTTTACTGATTAACATTTACATATAATAGTTAAATTGTAGAAAAGATGGCGATTAAATGTACAGTTCTCTACGTATTAATAAAATAATGCAGTACCGGTTTAAGGTTCTTTCTAAAATCATGCTCCACCAACTGCTATATATACCTGTATGTAGATACATCTGTTCGGTTTTTTCAACAAATGCATTAAATATTTAGACTCGTTTACGGATTATTTCTTCTAGAACAATCTATCGTTTTATAATCATGTTTGTGTCTGAAATACAGCAACATTCGTGACAAAGACAACAATTTGTAAAGAAACAATAATCAAAGTGCATACTTTTGTTTTGTGATTAAACGAGCTTCACCGATGTTGTGAACAAAAGTTTGCAGATTTTTCTTGATTTTAATTTAAGCCAAAAATGAGCAGTTTTTGCTCCACAATTTGAAAACTGTGCAGTATCTGCAATTCCGATGTTCCCGCTATTGTTTGCGTCTTCCATTATACCATGGATGATTTGTAAGTATCGCCATTGCAAATACTTGTATTATTACTAAATACGGAAAGATAATATAACTAGATTACAAACGGTAACATATTTTCATAACCTTTTACGGTTATGGTTCTATATTTAGATATGATGTCAAGTCCGTTCTAAAACATAATATGTCAATCTTGTGACCACGCCGACATACACCACGGTACAGACAGTAGATTGAAGACTCTAAAGTTACTATATAATGAAAATGTGTTTGTGTGTTGTGAAAATGTCAATGGAAATAGGAACATTTTGTAAAATATCGCAATGGGATTAGAAAAACAATATTATTAGAAAGCGATATATAATAATGTATCATTTGAACACGATATCTTCGCGAAGAAATATTTTCTGGTTAAAACACAAGGGTGTTATTAGCGGAATGGAAGCAATTTTCCTCAAATAAAACTTATTAGATATCGCGCCCGGCCACGGGATGGCGCGGGGAGGCGGGGGGGGGGGAAGGTGTATGTGAGCCGCATAATTTTACCCTCGCCAAATATTGTTCTGGAAGAATGTAATGGAGCACCTTGTTTTCCAAAGATTTAAAACTGTCCTTTTTGTAAAGTATTTTAAAGAAAATGTTAAGTAACTGTTCGGCTTACGCGAAGGTTCACATCACTTGTGTTGTCTGATTGGTCGTTTTGTCGTTTAAATCAAAAAGTCATGTCAGCATATCGTTAATTTATAAAACCTTACACGAAATGGTAATTGACCGGCGATGCTGTGCAGGCCGGCAGCCGCGAACACCGCACTATGAATAAAATAAAACGCAGGACTTCCCCGACCTTTAAATAACGTCAAAATTGAAAGCGCCCGGAAGTGTTTCCCTGAAGTACTAAAGCTTTTAATACAAAATCCGACGGAGCAGAGATTAAGATGAATTGTAAAGGTTTATTCTGCGGTGCGGAGATAATGTCACTCGAGTGTTTACTGAAATACTCGACGTGAGTGGATTATGTTTGGGATAAAAGACAAAAAAGTCCTAAAATAATATAATTATCTATCTATCATATGTTTACTATGTCAACCTTATTAAACAGTTGTGGAATCTTATTATTATAACAACTACAAATTTGTAATAAAGTAGAATATAGTGAGTCACATTTGTAGAGCATCCCCGCTCTCAGTAGATAAGGGAAGCCTCACGGCGACGGATTAATCATATTGATCTCCCTCTATCTTTCCAATCTAACAATTTCCTTATTCTATATTGAAAACTTATAAACTAAGCCGAGGCCGTGCATTTCTCATGTATCTCATATCCTCTTTTTTCGCCAAAAGACTGCCTTGAAGCTTTGAGATTTAGTTTCATTTGAAGTAACGCAAGATATGAAAAAGATCCTTATAAATAAAATCATCAATTAATCAATCTAGTTTGAAGTAATAATTTGAATGTTATCAGGTGATACGTCGAGTGCGCCGGCTCGCAACACGCCGTCGTCGCTGTCGGCGCCGCTCAGCGCGCCGCTCGTAGTGCCGCTCGCCACGCCGCTCACCACTCCAGTACGTACACATATCCCTCGTTACTTAGACTGCCTATCATCACTTTTATTTCGTTTTAAAGAATAAGAGAAACAACTTTCAAAATGCATCCATGCCAAAAGTCGTAGGACTATGTTTCTGTAGCGTTTACATCGACCAAAACTTCATTCAACTCATTGTTTCTCAACATTCAGTTTACAAAATGTCAAACAATCGTTTTGTATACAAGCGTCTTTCCGACTCGCAAGAACCTTTTTACTTTCCTTATTTATACTCCGTTGACGTTATTTTTGTCGTCCTTGAATGGTTGTTGTTCGCGGAGAGAAAAGATTTCCTTCTTCGTAAGGCTCTTATAAAAAGGAAATAAAAGAGCCACCTCCCGGATAATGCGACGGCTAAGCTTCTCTGAATAAACTATTATTCTTTCACATATTCACTATTTGAGTTCATTTAACATTAATAATAATTCATTATAATATTTAATAACTTAAAACTACATTAAGCAGGCGCCATTAAATGATAAAACCATGTGTCACACATATTAAAACATAGGACCTTGTATATGATAATTATAACATTTCGATAATAACTTAATTGTAAGGAACATATTTGTGTTTAAAAAGTTTTAGGGCTTGTCCAAATTGTAAAATTTGTAAATTGTCTGATAACAATCCAATGTGTAAAATATTTGATGGAAATATGGGATTTCGCTATCTGAGCCTCTATAGGCCAGTGATGGGACAGGCCCTTAGTTTTAAATTGTTTCGTAGCGGAAACTGTTATTCTTTCCCACAGTTAAGGCACTTTAAGACAGCCCCATTTAAGTGATAGACTTCGCATTTTCATTATTTTTGTTTCGTCATACCCTTAGACAATAGCCCTATAATTCTGTACGCAATGCGTATGTGGTGCGCGAGACGACGGCGAGCTAACAGCGAGAACAGGAGAAATTCATATTTTATTCTTTCTCGCTGTTGTGTTCTTGAAAGCTGTCCATTGACACTCCTTTAGCGTGTCTGCCTTGAGTTAGTTTCGATTGTGCTTTATCGTTGCGGGGAGCGGTGCGATGATACCCGATATCGTGGGAGTACCGCGCCACCGCACTTCAATAAACTGGAAACGCATTGCCCATTGATTGGATGGACACTTTATGACAGTCTATACACTTTTATTGAACCTAGATATCCCTTGATTGGTTCTATTTGAATTAGTATTTTGTTCAAGCATTAAGTTAGTTTAATGAAAAGAAACAAGTGTCGTTATTATATGTTACTGAGCATGTTTGTATTGTGGTAGGTGAGCACGTGGGCGCCGCGCAGTGCGTCTGGCTCGCTGCGCGCTACGGACCTCAACGTGGACGCCATCAAGGAGAAGCTGCTGGACAACCGGATCCCTGAGTCGTGCGTGTAGTGCGCGCAGCCGCGGCCACCGCGGCCACATCTTGCGGCAGTCTCATGTTCTACAACATCTCAAAACACTGTCCTATGTAAATGATATGTAGATAGAGCCCCCATCGCTGAGGTTATCCGCCGCGATTCC
>LD699455.1:9432696-9447330 GCA_003118335.3 Papilio memnon
TAAATTAACTAAAGTACCAATATTTTTAAAATAAAAAAGACAAATCGATTTCTAGCTTCATATATGGATTGCATCACTGTAAATTTCTCGAGATATTGCTGCCACAATGAGCCCACGATGTCCGCCAGTCTCAATATCAATAATTAATACCGGCGGAGCGGCGCACAAAGGCAGCGACTAATGACTACTAGATTACGTGGAATTATCTCCGCTTTGTTGTGAAAACATATGATTAGCGAGTATTTTCATCACGAGCAATGTTTACTTGTCATATTTCATAGCAAATCAATAATAAATAATGACACATGACAGCGCTGCTATACAAACGTTATACCACCAATAATGTTGTTACAACTCAACTATTGGACGAGTGAATGTACATACATACAAATGCTAAAATTGCAAAAGTGTCTGTAAATAATTTAATAATATTAATATTAATATTGATATAATTACATTTTCTCTGACAGCACAAAAATAATTTCGACGTCGATGGCATCGAGCAGGAAGGCATCAAAATATTTAAGAACATATTCATGAAATACAGCGCTTCTTAAATATTTGCGCTTTTGCAGCGAGCAGAGCTGCCGCGTGAGTCGACTGAGCGCTGTCGATGATGATGTCGATGCTTCCCGTCTATATTGGGAAACATTTATATTCAGTGGTTTCCGCGAGCATCTTTCGCCGTAAAACGTAATAGCAAAAATCAAAATAAATATTACTATCTTTAAAACATCAATGTCATCTATTCGCGTGTTCACGGACTGGCTCTGTGGGACTACCGTCGTTGTAAATAAGCAAAATAAGAATTACTTTGTCAAGTCACGCGCATTTACATAACTAATTATTTCTCATTACTAGAAGCACTGTGGTTAAATAACACAAGCAAACTGTTAAAATTCTTTAAAAGATTATTGTTGTAGGTTG
Organism: Papilio memnon; assembly: GCA_003118335.3. Classification (NCBI taxonomy): domain Eukaryota; kingdom Metazoa; phylum Arthropoda; class Insecta; order Lepidoptera; family Papilionidae; genus Papilio; species Papilio memnon. Next base: position 9,433,624 of record LD699455.1, read on the forward strand.
GATTTTTGTTTTTGAATTTCATGTTCTGTTTCCTCATAATAACTATACCTTAATAACATTTTATTCAAAGATTTAGTTTCGACGGTCCTATTGGTTCTTAAAAGTTTGTGGAAACGTTTAGGTAGGGAAAATCATTTAATTCCTAATACGGCTATCAGTAATAATGTACAGACCCGTATTATTACTATTAAATCAAAACTTTTGAAGTACCTATGTAACGCCGCTTGGCTCGCTGCTCGCGTGACCCGCTGTTATATTTTGACGGGTCGCTGCGACGCTTACACCAAGTTTTATTACGTTAGGGCAAGCGTAAACTTTTTACGTGTTCATTAACTACCGGATAATTACTAGGATATGGATTATAATATCTTTTATAACATTTTATTCTTTATTGTAACAGTTTAAAGCCTAAATTTCCATACTTTCCCGTAGTCCGTTTTTCTAAAGGTCTGGCTCAACTATGCAGTAAGGATTCCATTCCTTCTTCAATTTGCCAACCCCAGCTATATTTCCCCGCGTCGTACTCTGCTGATAGACTATTACTTTCATAACTGTTAGTATCATAGTTTAATGGAAGTCGATCTTTAGAGGCATACCTTGAAGACGTCTTCTGCGGTCAGATAACTTAAGCTGTTACTCGCTACGAGTTTAGCATTCCTAGTGTTGCGCTGGCGAGTGCTCCGACCACAGCTGAAAAGATGGAATTTTAGAATTTGTATCGATTGCATTTCATGCACAGTAAGCTAACGCCCCTCGCTGACACAAGTGTTGGATAAAATTGAAATTTGGTATGCAAGTTTGGTGTATACTGAATTTATGGTCACTAAGAATAAGCGAGTCAATGGAATAGTTCCTTATTAATGCGTGTGCTATTTCACAACTTGAAAATCAATATTTTTTTAGATTATACGATACAAATTTTAAACAAATAACTCAATTAACTTTATTCGCAGTAATCACACAGACAGAGCACACGGCGCGGCCGCGGTCGCGCGTGTGGGCGCGGCTTTACGCCCGCACAATAAATCTGTCGTAGCGTCCAGCTCCTAATTAAATATAAATAACTCACATAGGTGCAGTAAACAAGAGTGTAATAGTTAAGTAACATCGTCAACCATTCATATCATATAACCATTCATAAAAGCGTTAAACCTAAAATTACATTATACACGTATGAGGACATTTCCACAAACATCTTAAGATAACCGAGAAAAATTATACCTTGTAATCTACCACATTTTACAATACAGTATCACGTAGTATACAGGAGTACGTAATATCTGTAACGCGTCGTCGTTCATTTCAATATCTTAACGAAGCCGGTACTAAAAGGATGACAAATTTCGTGCTATATTTATAACATTGCTACAATATACAAATTAATTTATGAAATGGCTTCCCCCTTGCCCCTCGTACCGCAGCCGCGCCCGCGCCGCCTCTCCCGCCTAAAATATTAACGGTTCGGCCGCGGGGGGGGAGGGCGCTGACGCTGTGCGCACTCAGCTGTGCGGCCTACGGACCCAGCTCCGTTTTGCAGCAAAATTTAATTAAAATACTTGTGTATTTTTTGGTGAATGATTTCACTCATAGCTCTCTTGAACTGAATTAGTCCAATGTCAAGTTACAAGAAAATAAAACTTTTATTATATAAAAAATATTATATTCGCTTTGTTAGACAAAGATTCGACATCAGAGAAATGTTAAAAGTGATGCACTACTATGTGTTATGATTCCTTAAAGTATAATCATTGTGCAATTTTTTTTTCCATTTTCCTCATCTAAAGCTAATTTCATATTGTGAAAGGTTAAATCAATTGCCCAGGAAGTCTCAAGCGAAATCAAATCGAATGAAGATCTAGATAGTTAGCTCGTTAGTTCAACCGGTCTATTGCAATCCAATTTATTTTATTCAACGAAATTAAAACACCGCAATGCAGCGCGCACTGCCCTGGCGGAGCGCGCTGCGCTGGCGGATCTACAATAAATCTTAATTAGCTCGGAAATTATAGGCATTCTTCTGTATTTTATTTCTTCTCTCGATTCTCTAAAAGGACGTTCAGTTAAGACAACTAAAAACACTTGCAACTAAATTATTTATAAAATTCATCTGCACTGATGTAAATCCCTCATACTCTTTTATTTACTTTTTCTTCATTTCCTTATCAAAATGTATGTACATAAAAACATCTGAATAACTTCATTTAACAGAAGGAGTGCTAGATCTCACAGAAGCCTAATGTTAAACTTAATTAGAAAATCTGTTGTGTAGGTGTTAACTTAACGAACTGGAGCCACGAAATAATTGAAAGGCAGACCTTGTGCCCCTGTCGTGTCGTTGCTACGTGTCGCTTGTCACCTCGCTGCGTGGCCGAGGAGAGCCTCGGGCGGTGCAGTTGACGTCGCCACTCCTGCCTCTTGTTCCTGCAGCGAGGAATTACCGCATAGTGAGCGACTCTCCTTGATAACTGGCTGCATACCGATATACCGACAGACAACGTCTCTATTCTTCTGACGACCACTACAACCGTTAATTAATACTCTGCCGTATTTGCAGGTACATTTACCGCAAGAACGTTTGGTAAATGTTAATCTGAAATTGGAATGAGGATGAAATCTACACATGTCCGAGAAGAAATTCAAAGATATGGGTGAAGTCAACCATCCCGCAGTGGGCCAGCGTGGTTTACTATGGCCAAATCACTCCTAGCTAAGGATAGGCTCCGACCCCGTTCTGAACGCCGAGGCTTGAAATAATATTTAGCAATTGACTATTGTATTGAATGTCTAGAGCAATATATCGTAATAGTAACGATACGAGATAAATACGAGATGTGCGGTGTGGTGCGGCGCGGAGGACAATTTACTGCGGCTTCGCAGTTAGTTTTATGTGTCGCACGTGATGTCGTTTGTGCGTGCTCTCCTCTGCTCTCCACATACCTATTGGTTATAGTATGTTCAAATTATGCAAAAATGTAACGAAACTTCATGTTGGTACATGTGACTTTAAAAAATAATATAGCAATCTTTAATGACATTTAGAGCGTTAAATGAATAGCCACTAGCTGAGATAAAAATAATTTAATAATTTAATAATAATATCCATTTTGCATAAACGAAAGCGCTGCTTTATAAAGACCACCACATCATCACATCGTCCTAAGTAGCTCGGCGCCCTCGCTGTTATAAAATTAGCAGAAAGTCTCGCATATTTTTATATAGCTGAAAGAGGGGAGGCTTGTTGTGCACAAATTGTGTAAGTTGCACAATTCAAGTGCGCGAGAGTTGGCGCGCAGCCAGCGGCTGCTCTGTAAGCTACGAGGTCACATTTTTTCCGCCCTCGTGCGCCTTGTGTACCTTCGTGCACCCTGCTGCTCCCGTGCTTCTGCATTCAGACTATGCAACTCAATAATGGTCGACTTACATCTTAATTAAAGATGTAAAATGACGTAACTCTGATGAAGTGCCAAAAGTTGAAAAGACAATTTACAACAGCGAGTCTTCAAAAACAAACAGAAGTCATTGAGACTTTCTTCGTGTTGGAGTAGATACTCCAACGTGGCCAATGCTCACACGCAGACGCCGCGTGTATCGCGATGTCGAGTGCGGCCCTTGAATAAACCATGAGCCTGCGCTAAGATCAAAGGGATCGGTGAATGAAGCATTCGGCTGAGCGGCATCGGGCGCGACACCCCGAATTACACAGGGTACGCGGTTCGCGGCTCGCGGCTCGCGGCCCGCGGCCCGCGGCACGAGCGCGCCCGGAAGTGGCACCACCACCCTGCACCCCTAACCCGCGCTACGTGCTCACACTCGCAGATTGGAAGCAAAAAACGCAACCCTCACTGATAACGATCGACAAAATACTCAAGTCCCTTTGTGTCAGTAATGCGTAGCGAGCAGAATTGTAAATGATACTACTATTCAGTTTTTTTATATATTTAAGTAAACAAATAAAAATCGAATAGAGATTCGTCGTTAGATATAAGATCCGGCTTTATTTTGGGTTTTAGGTCTAGATATGTACACACACTTTAAATAGGTAAATCTATGCGTAAAATTTTATAATTGTAGAGTTTTTCAAAGGAAAATAAAGGATCCAAACATTTATAAATCTTCCTTTGGATTTTGATTTGAGTAAGCCGGATAGCAGCTCGGCCGGTCGCCACACGCCACACGCCTAGCCGTAGCACCGCGCTCACCTCGCCTCACCTCGCCCCACCTCCCTCGCGGAGTACAGATGCAAGTTCTCTGATTTAAATCCACTTATAGCATCGCGCTGCATCATTCTATCCGATCTTCGTTTTCTCTCATACAATACAAGATTTCTGCTTTGAGAGTGCATTGCAACAGCAATTTTGTATTTTTAAAATCACTTCACTTAGTGTTATCATCCTTATTCACTTTTGTATAAACAATTCCTTAAGACGTGTACTTCAATAAATCATAAACGTATGCAAATCTAGTCGCTACATACAAAATCAGAATAAAAATATTATATAAAATTCAGTTGAAAAGTCAATAGTCATCGTAAAACATGAGGCTGATTGGTGCCGCTGTTGCCAGCGAACATAGAGGTGTACTAAAAAGGACGTTTGAGCAATCTTAGCTTGAATTTTTAACGAGTCTCTCTACCGAAGCTACACGACTCACTTTATGTCGGCTATCAAGGAACCTACTTACATTATCTAACTACTTTATTTTTATTGAGTGACGAAATTTTTGTGATGACATTACACTTAACGCGGACGCTTTTATGTAAGAGGGAAGCACGTCAGCACTTATTATCCTAATTTATTAATGCTAGCAGTATTCCAAAAAGGACATAGTGTAGAGAAATAATTTGTAACAAATTGAAGGTATAAAGTTGTATAGTGGGATAATAAAAAACAACCAGTGGAAGGGGGAGCGCGGAAGGTGTAAGGGGTTGGCAGCGGTGTCGTGCCCGGCTGCAGTTTCTTTTGTGACGTTGTCAGCCGCTTGTTTTGCCTGTTCATCATGTTTTTGTAGTCGTCGTCGTGATAGCGCTCGCCTCGCTCCCCGCTCCCCGCGCCCCGCGCGCATCGCCGCTCGCTTGTGAAAACGAATGAGTGTCTGTAACGTATGAGAATTAGTATCAATATGAATTCATTTAGGTCATTGTTTGAAAACAAATGGTCAGGGCTCCGTATTCAGTACTCAGTTCTCAGTGTCCAGTGCATAGTGTTCAGTGCAATTTGTTGCCTGCGACAAAGCAAACGACGCGCTCACTGAATATATTTTCATAAGCATCCTTTAATCATAATAAAAACATTCTATTATAAATGATACTATTTTATCGTTTCACAGCGTCGCAGATTCTAGATAACCACAAATACTGTATCAATTGTTGGAAACTTTTCCGTTCGTTTTGTGCCACACACGCACACACAGAGAGTATCTGTAAGGCAGTAAATCGCTTGAGCAGTTCGAATATAAAAATATTGCGAATGCGTCGTTACGAGGACCTTAAAGTATCTCTCCCTGGCTGGGGCCGGGAGCAAGTTATCTCTCCTATGATCCGGTAACGCACATTCCAAATATTGATGCTTTCAGTAAAACTGGCTCGCTCCCCTCGCGACATCTTTTATGGCCGACATAAAGTTTATCTGTTTAGGATAGACTTATTCCAGCGTATAGCAAGTTTGGTGCCGCGATGTACTCACATACCATACGAGTAACAAATTGAAATGACGAATTGAAGCAAATGAATATCGGCAGAGCACTCAATGAAATGTATTGTGACAGTGAACTGCTACGAAACCGGTAAGATCGGTCTGCGGAGTGCTGATGTTGCGCTCGCCTGTCGGCTGTCGGCTGTCGGCACAGCAGTGACCCTTTACAGAACTGAAACTGAATGGCCTGGTCTAATACAGTGCGATATATTTAAGTAATTACTGTAAAGTGCTCCAGCAAATAGAGTTGTACCTTCGTGTCTTATCTATCTTACGTAACATCCATTCATCATTTATACTGCAGGTACCTATGTGTATAAATCTAATTATTAAATGTTCCCTTTGCTTAAGTTATTTTCATGATTGTAATAGCCGTAGCCGAAGGGAAGGAATTGTAATTAGTGAGATGGAACGGTAATTGCGTTTAATTATAGCCAATAAAATTGTAAGGATATCCGCCCGACCTTCATCCTCATCCGCGAGCCAAGATCAACACTTCCAGAGACAGATTACCTACTGAACTACCGTTTTAATTACCTTCTAATTACAATTACCAAATATTACACGGATTCAACCCTCAAATCCGAAGCTTCTTTGTTTTTTTGTCCATATCATTTTACCTCTAATTTCTTAATAAATAATTTATTTGTGAATAGCAGCTACCGGATTTAAAAATTATTTTAATGTTAATTTTGTTCCGCTAACTGTCGGAGGTATAAGTTGAAAGTATCGGGTATCTGGTATCACTTGTATCGGCATAAAGTTTTAGCGCGCGTGTTGCTGAGCGCATCTTATCTGCTCCGCCGTAAATTGTTACAACTTTTTGTATTGATAAGACGCCGCTGCTCCGACCTCTTTTACACTTCGACACGCATCACTTTTAAGTAAAAGGTTTCTTATCACTGTAAACGTATGGAAGGGAATGCCATTTCATCAGTGTACTAATTACGTAGATCGATCATCAAGTAATCTCTCTATTACCTCAGGATAATTTTAGACTTTCGTTAGGACTAGGCGATAGATTACGAAGCTCCTTCCGTGGACTGAATTTAGCTTAAGCCTCTCTCCCGGCTGCAGCCTTAAGATGATCCCATTTTAATTAGCGGCATGGCCCGCCGCCGCTGCCGGCCAAATTAATCAGGAGCTCGTCTTGGAGATCCCTTACTTAATGCCTCATCTTTGAGCGCGATTGATGCTCTTTTGAGGCGTCCGGCGTACTTAGCTCGTTTTAATCTCATGAAAATAACAAAATGTTTCATATCTTTTAAAAATATCGTAATTATGCAAACACAAGACACCTTCATCTGTTTTCTTCAGCACAACTTAATTTATATAAAAATCTCCAACCTTATATACTAAAAGGTACACATTTATTTAGGTGTGATCCTAGTAAGAAGTATTACTGCCGTCCCGTGATCCCGTCTGATATAATCGTTGGTGTTTATGTATATTTTGCTTAATCTCTGAATTATTGCAGATAAATATTGCGGAGTTGGGTTGAAACTTATTCGATGAAGTCATAATGAGGCCGGTCAAATCAGCTTCGTAACTCGCTTGTTGATGTTCCTAACTTTCATTGTGGCGGGCGGGGGAGGGACAGCCCCGGGCGCGGTGCGGACTCTTAACAACTTTACAAACAGCTTACAAAGTAGTAGAGTCAGTAACAGTCGGGGAATCGTTCCGAGTTGAATTAAAATTTTTGATTATGTTACGATAAAAGCTTTTAGGAAGATATTTCTTTAAGCAATAGAATATTTCATCTTTTATAACTCGTCATGTATAGATAACAGGTACTTTTCACTGTATCTCTCTGTTTATCGACAGTTTTGTTGGCATATTGCAATTACAATTCTCGAATCTTGACTAAGCTTTTCTTGATATTTGATACTTACTTGGCTGGCGTACTTATACATAGAACGAAAGCATCCATACAAAGTAATGGAGTTGCATGTGACGAGGGCCGCGGGGCGCGGGGCGTGGGGCGCGGGGGTAGTGTAAGATGGTGTTTGTTAATTGCACCAGTGCGTAATTATTATTTGTAGTTGTTACACTTTTTAATATCATGATTTTAAAATAGCGCCATCTAGTAGACTGTAAGTGAATTATCACGCCGAATTCAGTGAAACACGCAATATCAAGTATAGAACGATATATTTGAACTCGTATTTCTTGTAATTGTATTTAAAAGAAATAAAAACAGAACTTAGAATCAACGTTATTGTACTCGTAATAATTGAAAAAATCCAAAGAATAATCAGAGTTTATAATATTCTTCAGAAAATATTGCATTTGGCCGCTGTGTGACTGTGTGACTGTGTGACTGTGTGGTTTGTGAAAAGTTTTATTACAAGTATATTTTCGGTGAGCAATAAATCAAAGTTTGATAACTATGCAAGCGTTATCGGCTAAACGAATGCCGACTCACTTAGATTCGTTGGCAAACCGCCGAGCGACTCTATTTACACGAAGCTCTTCATGCATGTGCACTTTACATACTGGTAGAAAAAATTATTTAAAAACAAATAATAAATTTAATTAATCCAAATAAAAAAAGACCCCAAGTGTAGCTGATTTCTTCATCTCTTGATAGTCGTATATTCATTGTAACTTTCCATAAATACGTATGTATTAGAGATAAAATATGTAACACAGTTATCATATAGGAAAGCAGAAAAGAAAGCTGACTCAAGTCCCTCGAGTACGATCAAGGTCAAAGAACTTTTTTGTTCTGAAATATAAAGGATTTATTAAACTTGCCACGAATTTATACAAATTATTCTCTGAAAAACTTTAACATATTTTGCGTACAATATTACGTGACTTCACATGTTCAGAAGTTATACGAGTTTGTTAAGTTTCTATGTGACAAAATGTTTCATTAGTCATATTTAATCACATCTTGAATATAAATAAAAACCACATGAGAGTCCTCAAGTCCTCATAAACTTACAATTGCATCTTCAAAATACTAAGTGATAATTAAACGTTTACTGCACTGTTCAAATTACTTTATCACTGATATACATAGTCACAAAATCTATTCTCTACTTTTATTAAGGATGTAAATATTAGTGAAATAGATATAAAAAGAAGTAATTGGACACTAACTAGATTGAATTTTTAATAAGCAAATTGACAAAATGTTAAACGTAGCGAATCAACAGAGTCGAAGATGAAACGTCCGGGGATTTGCTCGATCAGAAAGGCGAGATAGAAAAAAGGAGCGGCCATTCGTTTTGTCTTCCGCGCGGATTGTAATCAGACTTATGTCCGCCCTTGCGCGGGCTCGCTGGCGCACCGCGCACCGCGCACCGCACATCGCGTAATGACCTCGCCAGGGACACAAATTATTATCTACTTTGTGATTTAATATCGTGAGAGTTTGTATACACTGCAGTGGTCAAGATAATTGAACCAATCTTACCTAATAATTTACAAATGAATCAACTTTCTCGAAAGGTTGACACTTAACAACCTTTTTTGTTTTAAGAAGGTATTTTGTTTATGCTTTATGTAGCGCCGCCTTACCGCACCTGATTGGTGTCTGTACTTATTGTGTGCAATTTGTTCATTTTATGATGTTTTTAGCACGTGCGGTGTTCGCGCGGTGGCGCCCCTCGCCGGCGCTACAGATACGTTCATTTGCGCGGTTCAGTTGGCAATGCGCCAATGTTTTTGGCCGACCTGGCCGCGATGTTATTACACTATAATATCGTTATTCAGCGTTATTATACGATACAGATTTTTGCTGTTGTTGTTGCCTTAAATTATTGCTTCAAATAATACCGCTTACTGAACCCAATTTTTAACAACCTGAGAACAGGTTGGCGGTTATTATAATAGTGTGGTACGATCGTACCATCGATGATATCTTGCATTGGACAACCGGTACTTCATAAAATGGGTATATTTAACCGTGTAGAACAAAAGTAATACCTATTATGCCGAACACATGGGTTCGGGCCCCGCGTCACAGCCGACCCTTGACTACACATGCACCGCAGGTCATAATATTGTAAATTGGTGCCACATATTCAACGCGACCCTGTACGCTGGTAGTCTACACTCTACACGTCCGATGTGTCTTTCGCGATGTTTGAAATTGTCAACAGCAGACTCACTGCAAGGGGAGGAGGAGAGGAGGGGAGGGAATACCTATGTAAAACCTGAACCTGTAGACTGGAACCGCGATCTTGAGCAACCTATAATTTGCCGCTGAATTCGACGACCGCATTGCATCCGTACGAAACATCTATCACATAAAACGTATCACATAAAGGATTATGAATATCAAAGACGTAAGAGCTTATTTTACTAAAAACGAACGTCTCTCCTGGGACTAGGACTAAGTAAGGAAACGAAACCTTCTTTTCTTATATCAGCATTTTATTTCCTCAGCCGCTATCGCACAATACGAGTTCATAACTCGAGTTCGGGGCAGGGGTAGGGCAGGGGTAGCGCATTTAAATCGCACATTTGTCGATAAACAATAATAGTGAACATGGCATTAAGAGCCTTTAGTAGAGCAGTTCAACGCGACTTGGCGCTCATTCAACTTGACCAACCTGCACAAATCACGTGATTGCGCGCTCAGCGCTGCCTCGCACAGTCGCACTCCACTTAGGTACTACATCTTTAGCATAAGGTAGGAGCGTAGCAGCTATATTCCATGCTACACACATAGAGACTTTATTCCCACTAATATTACTAAGTTTTTCGCAATCGTACACAGATCGTATATTCGTTGAAAATCGAATAGATTAATAAAATTGAGTATATTTTTATGTTTTGTTTAACCAGCGCGTAAATTACATAAAGTCTGTACAAGTGCAGCATTTTATCCGCTGTCCGGTGTCGATGTCCCAGTGAAGTGTGAAGGCACCGCGCTCTGCTCTGTCCGGCGCTCAAAATTAATTGGATTGGTTTCCTTTAAAATATTGCGATTTACTGAACGCAGCGCCCGAGCCGCTCTATTGAATGTCGATTATTGAAATTAATTACACTTAACGCATTTCAAATAAGTTCTTTTGATGAGATCGCGAACAATGGAAAAGTGTAAAGTCAAATTAAATTGATAAGTATTATACATTGAATATTTCTTACACAAAACAACATCCTCTATGTCAGGGTAATATTATCTCAATGTAGGTAATGTCACAATAAACCATCTCCTAAGTACGTATTAATTTTTGCACTATAGCCGTTAATATGATTTCAGGAAATTAACATAATCTAATGCGTAGTTAATTTACATTTTCATTATTAGCTGACAATCGACCAGCGCGTTGTGCTGACTCGACATCATTTTACAAAGCAATTGTCCGTGTAATGGATTTTATAAACTTTGAATAATCATGTAGCAAATTATCTAGTCATAGTACAAGGTGAATTTTTTTTACTTTTAGAATTACATGTTATTACATTGAAGGTAATAACTCGTAGTTAGTAGTACAAAATAAAGTTGTAGGGCAAAGGCAAAGGGTATTGTGAGTGACGGCGCGCATGCTGATGTGACGGAGTTCGCTGTGGTTCGCTGTGGGCGGACACACTCCGCAAGTGGCGCCACGAGCGATATGAAAAAACTTCGCCTTTTTTTTACACATATATTTATAATAAACAACAAAATTATATCAATTTGACCCTTACATAACTAAAATGTTAGTTTAGTAAACGTTAGCCACATACAGTAGTAGTTACCCGGTATTCATATATAAAATATCATTAACACATAAAAACAAATGTGCAAAATAATAATTATGACCGGATGACCTCTAGTGTTATATTAGCTTAAATTTTCACGAGCGAACCCTCGTAAATTTTTTTCCCTTGTGAAATAACCCGACGTAAGCTCCTCCGACATTGGAGCTTTCCTAATGTCTCTGAAAAAGTTGAAACAATTTACGACGCTAACGATAAGATGCCTCCGCTACGTCTCGAGCGGGACACGTGCCCGCCACATTATTGTCATACAAGTTAGGCTCAATCGACGACATTCAAATCAAATTAATTTAATTGACAATAACTAGTTGTAAAAAAAATCAACGCGTGTCAAAAAGTTATAACAATTTTATATTCGGTGAGATGTCATCAACATTGCGGGTGGCTAACAACAACGGGATCATTTTACACTTGTATGGTCGTTTCATTGCATTGAGCTAATGATTCCCAAACGTTCAATTAGAATCTTTTACATCATGTCAATAAAGTTCATTTTAGCGTTTAATGTAAATTTAACGTACGAGGTGACATTTAACGGATATGGGACGCTCTGTCGGTTCCGGTTGAAATATCAAAAGCCAATTATAGTGACATCCGACACAGCAGCAGCGAGCGGCGAGCGGCGAGCGGCGAGCGGCGAGCGGCGCGGCAACCGGGTTCCAGTCGACATCGACACATTTAGTTAGTGAAATGGACACGCATTATCCTGTACTGCTTTTGTCACAAACATTATTCGTAAACTAGATAAATTGCATTTTAACGAGCAATCAGTGACTAAAACTTGAATTTCAGCCTTAAAATGAACAAACTATTGTTAATAACTAACTATAGTTTTTATTTATTTACAGATAAAATAAATGCAATCCTTAAAGTCGTCGACTTATTGGATATGTTTATTTGAATTTAATTTGAAGATTTATTATATTGGTGTGTTGAGAGAAAGGGCCCGCGTGCGTTAACACGGCTCCAATTTGACGCTAAGGCATTTCCCGCTGTAAGGGATGGAAAGAAAATGTTCCGCGTGGCCGACTTGCTTTTATTAAATTCTTAATACCATGCGTTGAATGCTTGATCTCGCACCCCGCACCCCCCCATCCGGCACCCCCCGCACCCAGCGCACGCTTGCGTTCAGATTGAGTGGGTGCTTGGTTTTCCAGTATGTATTTGTCTAACAAACAAGTTGTGTCTGTTTTTGATCTATTTAGCATTTTTCTGATTTAATATTTAATACATAAAAAGCCATAAATGAGTACACGAGCACCTTTTAGATTGATACAGTTGTCAGTAGGTATAATCAAAAACGAACAAATTTTTAATTTTTATAACAAAAATAGAATAATGTCGAAAATAATTTTAATGTTTAGTTCTCTTTTTATGCAACTAAATGTTTGTGGATAAATTGTAGACATTTGTAAGGCTGTTTCAAGTATAGTCAAAGGAAATCATAGCGGACGATAGTGATACTGGTATTTCCACGTAGTTACTCGTACTCGTATGTGTTCCACTTGTTGTATTAGCATATGGCCGTTAGTCGGCGTCGCGCGCACTCGCGGGGAATTTGTTTGACAAATCGAGGACATTCGGCACACGAGCTTTTATATGTTAGGACATAAAAGAAAACGGAGCACGATCTCCGTACTTAACCTATATCTACATATTGGAAGCTAGTGGCCGAAATTGTTTTCTAATAGAGTTTGCAATAACAATGTTGCAATAACAGAATAGTTCGGCTCACGAATAAAGCTGTAGATACCGCAGTATGAAGTTATAGCCACAAGCCAGCAGCTGAGTGATCCAGTGCAGTGCCAGGCCAGTCATTAATCAGCACGAGGCGAGGCGAGAGAGTGGACGGCCGACAAGCGAGGCCGGCGCTGGCCGCCAAGGAAAGCCTTTCACGCCCCATTTCCTGCTTTATCAAATTATACTCATGTCGTCCGATGGTTTTGTTCAGTAACCTCATTAATCTTGTAGTCTCACGGTCACACACGGCCTCAGTGTGTCGATGGAAATTAACGAAAAACTACGACAGACCATTTCTTATACGTACGTAGTTACTTAATATTTTGTTTCATATTATACTAACTGTTGCCCACGACTTCGTCCGCGTGGAGTTTAAAAGTTCAAAATGTATGTTCGCCCCTTTTTTCAACCTATCACCTAAAGTATTGTCTTAGTAGTAATCTACGAAATTACAGAAATCTACTGATGCCAGATCCTAAATTTCTAATCCCGGTAGTTTGTGAGCTGATTTTTCGGTTACCCTTATTGTTTGTGTTCGCGATATCTTCTAAACTATTTG
>LD699455.1:9510045-9525842 GCA_003118335.3 Papilio memnon
GGGGGACAAATACGTACTAGAAAACTTTTGGATTTAACGGCAGACGGCCGTCCGCCGGTTTTGCTTGTTTCTCCGTGCCGGTCGCCGAGTGAGTCCCTGAGTGAGTGTCGCCCGGAAGCGACGTATTGCCACAGGTGTCACACAGTTGTATTTCTACCATTTTTTACTATTGTTGGTAGCTTCGGTAGTTTGGTAGTTTATTGATGATTATTTATTAATTGCATTTTATATATTTTAAATTTATGTTACATATTTTAACACTGAGTATAACGTCCGCTATGGTTACATGTTGGCCAAGACTTACCAAGTGAAGCCCAATACCAACGTACTTTTGCATTGCATTTGGCGTCTAGAGTCCTGACGAGAATTCTGACGATAAAAAAGCTTTCATCATACAATCTCATCCGCCGCGACCGACCTTTGCCTCGACTTGCTGTCACATGCACAGTAAACAGTATTGCTTGTAATTTTATCAACCAGAAAAATAAGCTTACATTTCTGGTCAATGGTAAGTACTGTGTGTATTTCCGCCTGGGTAAGCGAAGATACAGCGTTAGTTCAATATATTACTGGCTAGTGATCAATTCTTTTTTTACATCTCCGTTTGCTATTTTATCAATGTATCGATTCCCTGGAAAAAGTGTCTAACATAATTTAATTAGCATATTTCCGAGCTATTTTAGACGTTAGGGAATTATACACATTGCTTAGAAATTGTGTACAATGACGGATTTCATACATTTCCATTAAGTATACATATTACAAATGCGCAGGTTTTAGGTTGCCGATAAACATTCGCCTCAATAACAGCTGTACGGGTCTGGATAAACATTTTCACAGAACTAGGTTACTCCACTTTATCGCACAATTTTTACAAAATGAGTAAGAAAAGTCACACTACCTTTACTAGATTTTATTTACACATTGTTTTTTGACAAACTTGATGAACGTGCAGACGTTGACAGTAGCATTTACCTTGTGAATTAATGAGCCTATGCTCGCGTTGGCTTAGTTGCTTGCTGCAGTGCAGAGTGGCGAGAGCGCGGCGCGGGGCGATGCGCGACACGTGGATGGCGGCGCTGGCGCTGTTGGCGCTGCTAGTGCTGCTGGCGTGCGCGGACGCACAGCGCGACGCCTGCGCCCGGCTGGGGAAGCGATGTGAGTGGAGATTGGCAATGGCGAAATACTTAATTAATAAATACTGATACTTAATTAATCGAAACTTATTAAAGAGGCCTTGAGACTCATCTCATGACTCATGAGGTCATCGGTCAAGCCCTACTCGACAACGTACCGAGACGATAAGATTGTGTTTTTATTTCTACGACATACGAGTATTTAAAAAAATCATGTAGCGTCTTACCGTTTATGGGATTGAATCTTTGTAACTACCTACATTCCCAGTGGTTTAGAAAATCGCCGTGCTAACTTTCAACGAAGGCCTTAATAAGGTGCAAAAATTGTTCTGGAACAATATCCAGGTCTCGCCCAGTCCTCAGTCTGAGTAAAGTATTAAGGAAGGCGGTCGGCAGTCGACTCGCAGGTGGGCGCGGGGCGCGCGCGGACTGTGCGGGCGCACGGCGCGGCGCGCGCGCTGCTGGTGTGGCCGCGCGCCGGCGAGGGCGCTGCAGCGCTGGTGCTAGCCGCGATGCTGGTGGCCGCGCTGCGCCACAATGGCTACGAGAACGTGCACCTCCGCGAGCCGCCCCCTGAATACAGGTAAATTCGACAACTTTGTGCGGTAAAGAGACAAAGCAGCAGACCACTGAAAATTTCTATCATAGTGCCTTCTTAGTAGAGGATGGTCCGGAAGAAGGTTTTTTTTTAATTACCAAGCGGACGGAGTCGCGGACGTACGATACGAAAGTTCTAAATGCAAATATTAGGTCGCTACTTCAAAACTTAAAAAAAATGATTACATTAACACTCTTACACTTAATGTCCGCCTTCTCGTTCCAATAATAATAATAATAATAATAAACTTTATTTCGAGCTACACTGCTTTTTTTTTTTCTCATAGTTTGTTAGTAACAGAAAAAAAAACTTAATACCTATGTTAGTCACACATACATTTAAATATTACTCTAAAACGTACAATTATCGCCTGCCACGTGCAGCTTTATGCAATGATTAATATATCTGCAGTCCAGTCTGCTAGCAATCATATGTAGAATGGTGTTGGGGCTGGCTCGCGCCCTGCGCACCAGGGATGCGCATCTTTGCGCATCGTGGCATAGAAGCAATCGACGCGCGCTTCAACAAACATCCCTGATGCGCTGCAGTGTCGAGGCAGCCCCAACAGCATTCGGAAAGCATTATTATACTGAATGCGGAGGGCGTTGTAGGACTTCTGCTTGTAGCTCGCCCACAGGCTGCTCGCATAGATGTTTGTTTTTGCTTTTGTTGAGCAGATTCGTGATTATTGTGAGGCCGAGTGACGAATTCCTCCAGCCCGCGCGGCTCCAGATGCGGCCGGGGCCGGGCTGCGCGCCCGCCGCCACGCGCTGGCCCCCGTCTGCTGCTCCCACGGCGCCCACCGTGCCCACCGGGCCTTCCCAATGCACTTTTCTCACCGTAGCCGACCTGGAGTCTGCCTCGAGTCTGTTGGTAGAAACTAAATAAGAGAGGCGAGTTTTATGGCACGTGAAAACATTCTCTCTTTAAAGCCCATACCTGTTGTTTGTACATAGCTGCGTAACGACGCCCGAGGCGGGCCCGGAGGGTGCGGTGCGCGCGGCGGGCGCGGCGAGCGAGTGCATGCGGAGCGTGGTGTTGGTAACGCCGGAGCGACTGGCGCTCGAGGCAGGCGAGCTGGAGCGGCGCGCGGCATGCGGGACGATGCCGCTGCGCGTCTTTAAGGGAGAGCCGCTGGTGACGCTAGTGGCTGGACTCAACCGTTCATTACTTTTTTTCGACAGACCTCATGAGATCTACGACAGCTACGTAAGAGTCGTAACCGAACCTCCCTACTGCAAAGACGACACACGATCACAGCGTCGAGATGAATTAAATTTGCGAATACCAATATCGACAAACGATATAACCGCACGGATCTATAGATTTGCGCCTCATATCGAGCGAGTCGTCGATGACTTCGCGCCGAGCGCTGCAGATATAAGAAAGGTACTCGCGGATAAACATAAGCACGCCGACAATATTAGGGAGTCCGCCTGCGACTGGGCCCTTACAGAACTGAGAGAAGCCGATCGGCCTTCGGAAGATCGTGTCGACTTAAGTATACGTTTACTTCTGTGTAGGGACGACCCCGACCGCGACGAATACGAGGGGATGTGCAAGGCCGTTTTCGGCAACGCATCGATGAGTGTCGTGACGACGTCGCGTCCGACAACCGTCGCAGCGATTATAATCGAATATAAAACGATCAACTGCAGTCGCGGCGACGTCATCGGCGACGAGTTGTTTTCCACAAAGGATGAGTGGAGCGAGCAGCACGTGGCTGGATGGATGGCCATGAGCGCGAGCGCCGACACCGCGCTCAAGGCGCACCACATCGCCCGCCCACTGCTAGCGTACGGCGCGCCGCCAGACGGCTTGCGCCCCAACAGCGTGGTGCGCGCAGTGGCGGGCTCGGCGCGGCTGCTGGCACTCGCTTACCTGCACCTGCTGCGCGAGTGCGGCGTGCGTCGTCTCGCCGTGTTCTCGGACCGAACGGCGCTCGCTGACGAGCTCACAAAAGTGATTCGCGATGGTTCTATAGTGATACGGCAGCGGAATGTAACATCCACGGAGAGTATCGAGGACGCTCTGCGGGAGTTCGGAGAGGCAGACGCGAGCGCATATTTCGTGAACGCCGACGCGACGGTGAGTGCGGAGGTGATATGCGCGGCGCAGCGGCTGCGCTTGGCGGCGAGCGAGAAGCACCTGTGGCTGGTACGCGAATGGCGCGCGGCGGGGCGCTGCGGGCCGGGCGCGCTGCGGCCGCTGGCGCTTGGAGTGACGTGGCGCGGCGCAGCGGGCGCGGAGTGGTGGCTGGCGAGCGGCGCGGGCGACGTAGTCGGCGCGCGAGAGGCATCGCTCGAGGCGCTCGAAGCGCGCTGGCCCGACCGCGCTTGGCCTCCTCTGGCGGCTCCAATCTTGGACGGATTGCGCCTTCTCAATCGGACAGTTGCAGATTTTGCCAGCAGTCATCCTGACAGCATTTACGACCGTTACGTCTTCGGTAATGCCGAGTAAGTGTCCATAATCAGACATCGAAGTGAGACTGTTGCGTGTCGGTAGAGAACATGGTGTTGCGAGGCCACGTTGGGTTTTTGCGACAAGTTAGCTTTCAGTGTCGGCGTATGCCACGACTTGTCTTGTATTGTTTGCCTACTTCAATGATCTCCTACACTTCAATCGACTTCCTATTATAATATTATAACTAAATAAAAAAGTATTACAGAATAATGTAAGGTATTATAATATTATAATACTAGCTCATTATCCGCAACTCATAAATAAATAGCCTATGTGTTCTACCAGAGTAATCTCTACATCAATCAGTCTGCTTTGTCCAGCAGCAACTGAATAGAGATTAGCTGAAAGATAACTGTAGTGATAGACGTCAGCAACAACATCTGTGGCACGAATCTGCGGCTGTCCCGGTGCAAGACTACGACCACACAGAAGACCACGCGTCAAGTGGTGGCGAGTCGGAGGCCTAATTTTAGTATCTTTCCCTATCCACCTTATCTTATAAGGAAAGGATTGCTTCGCCATTTCGGCGAAATCAGTTAGTCGTTTCCTCTTTTGCCTCTTTATAATACAAACAATAAAGAGAGTAAGCACCGCATGGCTCCAAAAATAGACAAAAATCAACTGTTTAATTTTGAACAAAGTTAAATATTGTTACAGAAATTTTGATACCGCTATAAATGCAGCGAAATTCCAAGGAATGGTCCAAGAAGTGGTATACAACAGCAGTACGTACGAGGTCGCGAGCGCGCTAGTGTTCGTGGAGCGCTGGAGCGGCGCGCGGCGCGCCCTGCTGGCCGTGTGGCGCGCCGACGCGGCCGGCGTACGGGCCTTGCACCGCGCGCCCTCCGCCCCGGGCTGGTGCCCGCGCGGCGCCCCGCGCTGCCACACCACGCGCTCCGGGGACGCCTTCGCGCCGCGCTGCCACGACACCGTCTGGGGGCTCAGTCTGGCCGTGGCGGTGCTGACGCCTCTCGCGCTGGTGTACGCGCGTCGTGCGCGCCTGCGCCGGCTCAAGCTGCGCGACCTCGCCCTATTCGAGCAGCTGCAAGAGCAGCGGAAGAACAATTCCTCGAAGTTCAGCTCGAACCTAGTGTCGCGCAATCAGTTCGAGCTGCGCGAGGAGTTGGGCTTCGGTGCATACGGGCGCGTAAGCGTCGCGGTGCTGCGCCGGCCGGGCGCGCCGCCTCACGCCGTAGCGGCCAAGGAGCCCGCCATGGAGCGCCTGCAGGACGAGGCAGAGCTCATTCGAGAGGCTGACGTCTTGGCTTCTTTACATCACGAAAATATCATAGGTTTCGAGGGAGTTTGTTTGGATGGTCGGGCAGTATTTTTTATGGAATATGCCTTTTTCGGTGACTTGCGGCATTATCTACGAGCGCGCCGGCCGCTCGCCGAGTCCGCGAGTATCGAGGGCGAAGCGGGGGCGGAGGCGGAGGCGGAGGCGACGGAGGCGGCGCACGTGTCGGCCGCGGCGCTAACGCGGCTGGCGTGCCAGGCGGCCGAGGCGCTGCGCTACCTGGAAACGCGCCGCATCGTGCACCGCGACATCCGCGCTGCCAACTGCCTGGTAGACGAGACGCGCAACCTTAAGCTCGCCGACTTCGGTCTTGCACGCTACCTCTCCGGAGAGGAGGAAGAATACATATGGCAAAATCTAAGACGGCTGCCGGCCGCTTGTATGGCGCCCGAGAGCCTCCTGAACGGCGTGTTCTCTGCGGCGTCAGACGTGTGGGCGCTGGGCGTCCTCATGCTGGAGTTGGTGACGCTGGGAGAACCGCCGTACGGCGCGCGCAGCACTGCGGACATCGTAGCCGGCCTGCGCGCTGGCGACCACCCGCCGCTACCCGCGGCGGCCTCGCCCGACACGTCCGTATTAAGCCTAATACTTTACATCTGAATCTTTTTTAAAATTATCAATAAGTCAGCCGTCGACCAGGGATTGTGTACGCCCTCCCGCAATTCGGCACCTATGACCTGAGGGTTCGGTGGGGCCAAGGGTGGTGGTTAGTAGGTCTCCACCTGATGTTAAGTGGCACTAAGTAGAGAGATCTTCTAGTTTAGTAAGTGTCTATTTACTGTACTCTTGCAGGCCCTTGCCCACGTTATACGTGAACGAAGATAGTGAAGTTTGACTGTTTCAGACGTGACTTGCTGCAGTGGTGCTGGCAGCGCTGCCCGGGCAAGCGACCCAGCGCGGCGCAGGTGCGCGACGCTCTGCAGCAGCACGGCGCCGCGCTCGCCCCCGTCCTGTGCGCCGCGACGCCCCCACCCCCCGGCAACCCGACACCCACCTGACGATGTCGGTCGGGACTTCTGCCACTTTATTTTATTTTTTGTCTTTAGTCTGGTTGACTGGATGTGAAATTCTTTCTAGTTTTTTTAAGATATCTAAAAGTATTGTGTGTAGCAATCGTAGCCACCCACATCTAAATTCAAGTAAAAAGTACCAAACTGCCTGGTTTCATTACTGTCAAAGTGAATGCGCAGAAGCGGTCAGTCGATCAAAGACCTGAATTTATCTATTTTTACTTTAATTTAAGCCTATTTTTCCGTACTTTTAGAAAGATCCTTTACTATTCCCAGAAATGTTCCTCACTGAGCTCATGCTGCTGTGATAAAACAGCTTGAGGCCGTGTTCGACTGCACGCATTGCTTATTTTAGCCCACGGCGGTGGTCGGCGGTGGTCGCCGGTGGTCGGGGGTAGTCCGCTACATATACATACTGCCGCCGCGGTGCCGCTCGCGCCCGCCAGACTGCAGAAGAGGCTGCTGCGACCGAGCAATGGCGATATAACTGAAATAGCTTGCACATCGTGTGTATGGTTAACCAATATTCTGATGTAATTCATAGACTATAAAAAACTTTCGACCTGTGACCTGATGTGAAACCTCAACAATTACTAGAGTTTGGTAGACATCGGTTTAGAGTTTACAGAAAGGACATTCGCATCATATGTAACTCGTCCTTGGACCGAAAAGGCTGTGTTTGGGTATATCTACTCAAGTAGGACTCGACTTGAAAATACTTTTTTTAATATTACATGTTGCTGTTTGGATTGCCATCTCTGTCAGGCCGATAACTATTAGGTTATACGCTATCATTCAATAGGGATGTTAGCTCAATTTTGTACGTTGTTTTTGTTACATTTCATTGCTTTTAATAAAATGCAAGGCTTAAAACTGCAGCATTTTACCCGCAATAACTTAACTGCGAAACTGTGTGTAGTGTGGTTATTTATTTTGATAGTACAAATGGCAAACGAGTTAGTGGCCACCTGATATTACTAAAATGCGGAGTCCCGCTACCCGCAGACATTCGTAATCGCTAGCAAAGCAGCTAACTGCTGCAACTGCGTTCTGGCAAGCATCTCGTCAGGCAAAACCACTTCCCTTTCCCATGGTTTATTAAAAAAAAATATTATTTGTAGTTTTCGATCGAAACTGTCTTTTCAGCCGAAATTCAAACGAAAACCTTACGGCATTGCTTTCTTCTTCGACCGAAAACACATTTTAGATTACGATTAACATTACCTATATTATGCATATTGATGTATAGTGTGTTTTAAAAACTTTTTGCATGTATATAAAAACCTTTTTTATTGCCATCCAAAAAAAAAACAGTTTTATACAGAATAAGAAACATTTGTAACAGACGGCAAAAGGGGGAGGGTCAGCTGAACCGATACTGGTTGAGATCCAGTGTCGAGCTGGTTTTTACTGTACTCATAGAGTTCTTAATCAATGGATCAAAAGCGTTGTAATTAATGTTCTATTCTACGATATTTACCAGATATTTTGTATTTCGTAAAAAAAAATTGAGTTCTTGATTAAAATTGTCCCGTGACGACGCACGAATTCACTTTTCACTAACACTCTAGTTTCGGCGGGGCCAAAAGTTTCGAGTACTCGTATGTTGTCGGCG
The DNA here is from genome assembly GCA_003118335.3 of Papilio memnon. Taxonomy (NCBI): domain Eukaryota; kingdom Metazoa; phylum Arthropoda; class Insecta; order Lepidoptera; family Papilionidae; genus Papilio; species Papilio memnon. The sequence continues at coordinate 9,518,165 of LD699455.1, forward strand.
AAACCGAAACTATATTTTTGACCAAATCTGTGTGTAAACAGAAAGTTCGGTCTATTACTAATTACTTGTTAGTATATCTAATATATTTATGTAAATAATATATAACGAAATAAATGTTATTATTATTTTTGTATTATCTTTATTTCTGGTTCGCCACAAAATGGTAAAATAAGATTTTCACCATCAAGTGAACTGTTTAACGTCACTAAACGAATTTTAACGATAACATGCATTTAGATCTTGGAGTTCTGTTTCCTAACAAAGGCAAAGAGTAATCATCATTATTTTCAAGCTAAATCCAGTGAGATTCGTAATGTACGTGCTGTCCACCAACATGATTTTAAATTGCCTATCACAAAAAATCAAATATATTATATTACAAAAGTGCATATGTCACTGCTATAAGGGTTTTTAATCATTTACCAATTAACATAAACGAAATGAAACGAAAATTACATTTAAAATAAATCTAAAAACTGGTTACTAGATGAAGCTTTCTACTCAAATCAAGATTTCTTTAACTCCAAGCATTAATACCAAGGTAACCCTTACCGCGATTGGGAAGAAACCCGTATCTTACGAACATTATATTTGTAAAAACCACGACAGTTTAAAGTTATATAAGGTAACCCTTGTCCAAGGATGTGATAATTTAGATTGAGCTTGTTAAGAATGTTTGTTTGTTTCGTTTTTCTTTGTGTTATACTCGTAGTTGCAAATATGGTTTGGTTGTAGGTGCATTATGTTGTTATTCCCAAATGTTTGTTTCGCTGCATTTGTACTCATCATATTGCACGCTCGATGGCCCGAAGGGGTACTTATTGTTGTTACTTTGTATAAATTAATTACAAAAAATAAATAAAATAAAAAGTTCATATTTCGGATGGTTAGTGTATATATTTTTTTATACTTAAAGGTAAAAGTATACAAGAATCACCAGCGTATTTCTGAACAACTAAAACCTCCCACATATATGTAACGGTGAAGAAAAAACTAATAATGTTGCATTTACATATATTATTATTATTAATTTTGTATAAATAATTACAATGATAATAATGAATAAAGAAGTCGTAATGGCGCCGAAACGAGCGTATATTTACAAGCGACGACCATTGCCCGGGAGCCGGGGGCAATGTGTCCGGGGGCCAGGGCGACATGTCCGGGGGCCAGAGCAATGTATCAAGGGGTCAGGGCGACGTGTCCTGGGGCCGGGGTAGACATAAATTTCAGCACCTGCAAAAAATGGTGCAGTGAGGTGTCAGTCTCTCGGATCACGATCTGATGCAGAAAATAGTTTTAATCCCATAGGCGGCCGCGGGGCGGCGCTGCAACTCGACTGTAGGAACACAACATCACCTGGGTGGCGGCGGCTGGTGCGGCTGGTGCGGCGGGTGCGACGCCAGCGGCAGCGCCCCGGGCGGCATGGCGCCGGGCGGCAGAGCGCCGGGCGGAAGTGCGCCGGGCGGAATGGCGCCGGGCGGCAGGGCGCCGGGCNNNNGCGGCTTAGGCGGGTCACGCATGAGCGAGTGGTAGAGGTTGAGGGCGTCGACGAGGTCCGCGCTGAGCTGCGTGAGGCGCGCGTGGCGGCGGTCGGCGCGCTCGAGAGCGGCGTCCACCAGCGGGCCCATGGCGTGCACGCGCGCCTCCAGCCGGCGCAACTCGCGCTCGTCGCCGGCGGCCGCAGGGTCTGCGTCGTGTAGCAGCGCCAGCGCGGCGTCCATGGCAGCCTCGTCGATGCACGGCTCCTCCTCGCCTGCGCCTGCCGCTAGCTCCTCCTCGCCGCTCGCGAACTGCACGCTTTTACCACCCGCACGCCGATCCTCCTCTACAATTCAACATTTAGATTCAACAACAATGGGGATATGAGAGGCGGGGCGAGGGCGGGTACGCGGGACTCACCGGGGCGCGGTTCGCTGAGGTCCGAGGTGACGAAGTTGGCGGGGAACAGGCCCTCGCCGCGCTCATTGTGCCCCTTCCACCAGTTGGGGTCGCTGCAATCGGTCACGTGCACTGCCGCACGCCGCACGCCGCACGTCACCGGAACATACACACACATACGTCATTCGTCTATTACATAGACATCTTCGAGTATTGAAAGTATATTATACACTTTTTCAGTATTCAGTAAACATTGGTCCTTCGATCGGCAAAATAGAAAACTACATCGACAATATTGAAGACGAAGAAAGACGAAAGAAGACATACAATACGGCCACGGTGAAGACATCGCGACATTAGTGAGTCCGTTCCATATTCCTTTCTTTGTACTTCCGTCCTTTTACCTACTTTGTGCGAGACAAATATTTCATTTTTATTCCACACCTATTCGGCGCGCGCGCAGTTGTTACCCATGTCGCGTCCTTTGTTCTCAAACTTTTTTCCAAAATACCGAGCGCAACTCATTTTTTTTTCAAGATTCTTTTTTCATTTTATTAATATTAAACTTAATCTACTCCAAATTCTTAACTTTTTTTTTTAATTTTTTTACATACCCACATTTATATACATTTTAATTTTATCAATTTCAGGCGGACTTGAGATGTTGTCTGGCGTCACCCGCACCAATCAGTGCGACCGGTGCATACAGCACGATGTCCGCTTTGAGCGATGGAGGAGTAGGCAGAGAGGTGACAAGTCGCGACACCGTTAGATTATTATGACATCATACATTTTTAACTTAATTTGACAATTTCACATACATACATATTTCGAAAACATACAATTTTTTACACACCCAATATTTTCATCATATACATTTATTTATACAACATACACATTACACTTACACATTAATTCTTATATATAATACATTTTACATTACACAATTCATTTTTTCCAAATTTACAATTTAAATAAGTATAACAATAAACTTTTGATTAGTCAACAATGAATGTCTTAATTCTGAGATTGATCAAATGATTCTTGTTATACTTCGATTTATTAAATTCATACTCCATACACCTACCTGTTCGATCGGTTAACCGAGTCCTCTACTCGCATTCTGACACTCAGACGCTTTAGTCGGTGCAGATGTGACCCGGGACGTCGATGTTCCGGGATGGGTGAGCAGCGCCAATGTTGCAACAATTATCTCGGTTGGCTTGTATCTGGTACGGTTATGGATCGATATACAATTGCCTCTAATGTGCAGCTAGCTGGTGCCTCTACTCACATTATGTTACTCAAACGTATTAGTCGGTGCAGGTGTGACCTGGGACGCCAATGTTCCAGGATGGGTGAGCAGCGCCAATGTTGCAATATATTATATCAGTTAGCTTGCATCCAGCATATTTTCATCACATTTTCATAACATAAACACATATACAAATCATACAATATATATACATACATTCAAACAAACAATACAACATACAAATTCATAATCACAATTTTACATCTATATTTACAATTTTTCTATTATTATATCAATAACTTACATTAAATAATTAATCAAACAATTCTACAATTAAAACACAAACATTATTACTACATTTTATCTATTTTTTTTTACAAACTTACAAAATTTACATCTTACATTAATACAATACATATTCATCTTTTTTATGCATATTGGCGGAGGGGGGAGGAACCTCGCTGCACGCTTGGTACATGCCTGTTGTCTGCAACAAGTCACCTTTCTTCTATTTACTCATGGCCGTGACGTCAGATAACATATCAACCTTTTGTAGGACATTTTAATTGCTAACAAATATTTGTCTCGTACTCAGTTCTTTTTCCTTAAATCCAAACTCCATTGTCCATGTACCTACTCCATTTACTCTCCTCCCTCAAACCACTTCACATCCTCAATGGACGCTCACTAATAGTCACACTTCGTCTTTCACTCAGCGATGTACAACCCGTTTCAATAATAGCCCAAGAAGTCAGATCAGAGGACATCAAAGAAGTGAAATCAAGACGACTGTCTTTGCAGAGCGTTCACCATCTACAAGCTTCAGATCGAGATCTTCAGCCTGGCCCTGGCAGTATGTTGCGTCTTACTGCAACACCGGCGGGGAAGAGGCGCGGAGGGGCCCTTTCAGCCGTCGTCCGTCCCCCGCGCGCCCTTACACCGCGCTCGGCCAGTTGCGCTCCGAGCCGCCATAAGTCAACACACATTTAACCTTGACCTTGTAATTACTATTTTACAATATACTATCAATCTGCATGCATCCTTATTTATTATCTCCAATACCAGCCAAGAACATACAGTCCACCATTTAACACATATTATACAGCTGTTTCCGTGCGGCTTCAACCAAAGACTAGTAGACAACCAAAGAAGTACTGTCAAGATGAGTGAATCTAATGAAGAAATTCTATACATTTTATTATTTTACTATAATACAAAACAGATAAAAACGCAAAGCAAGCCGCGAATTTGATATTTATGGACCTCTGGACGGAATCTCCGAAACGGGCAGTTCTTGACGAGTCTTTTAATGGATGGAGATGCGCTGTTGTATGCGGTATTTACGTAACATGCTCATATTTGTATCGATTTTGAGGACGAAGGGCTACAGTTAGTTATTAAATAAATTATGAGAGACTTGTACGAAGTGTAAAAATGTACATGTATGTACTTTAAAGACTTCTGGCGCCGAAATTGAGCTACTTAGGATTAACATATACATGTGAATTGTCATAATGTTGGCCAATAAAATGTGTGATATTATGTCATACACGTTTTTTCTAAACATCTGCGCATATCAAACCTAGCTCAATTCATAAATACTATACCATATACTAACCAATTTCACCAGCAAGAAAAGTTAATTCGTTATCTTCGGCCGCTTCAAAGTCGTACAGAGCTCGCACCTTCCGAGCCGGAGAGGCGTCGGCTGCCTCGACGCGCGGGTACAGTGCCCCGCCCGCCACCCCGCTCGCCGCGCCGCCCGCCGCGCCGCCCGTCTCGCGCAGCGACAGTGCGATGGCGCGCGCCAGCTCGTCTTGCTCGCGCTTGGCGGCGGCGGCGCTGGCGGCAACGGGCGGCGCAGCAGACGCGGCCGGGCGCTCCCCAGCCTCGGCGGCCAGCTTGGCGTGCAGCGAGGGGATGAGGTCGAGCTGCGGGTCGTCGCGGAACTCGCCCTCGGCCCACTTGCGCAGCATCGCGCGCAACCGCTGCGCTACAGGCGGCTGAGCGCGCGCAACCAAGCGGCGAAACTCGAGCTCGAAGTCGCGAGAAGCCACCTCGAGCAGGAAAGCGCGGCCGCAGTTGGCGACGCAGGCATCCAGCAGCGTGGCGGCGTGCACCTGCACGTGCGGATCGGCGTGCCCCAGCCGGCGCAGCACGGCGCGCAGGCAGTCGCGCGCGTTGCCCGACGAAGCGCCGGCGCGGTCGCAAATCTCCATTATCAATCCCCACTCCTCGCTCGTGTTGTTCTCGCTCGTGGCGCGCTCTGACACGATGTACAAATTACACGCTATGGTCGTATCAAACATTACATTAATGAAACACCTCAAATTCTAGGCGGATGTAAATGAGGCGAAAGAAATAATCGCCCTTATAATTATAGTTACCCTTAGAGCGTATTCGCACGGACGTAAAAACGCTGGACGTAAAAAATGTGTCAAAATAGAACGTATGGGATTCCATGTAGCTGTTCATACGGGAGCGTATTTCTACGAGTCGTATATTTCTACGCGCACTGTTCCATTTTGGGTATTGGGCGTTGGCGTAAAAATAAAATGGAACATATGGGACTTCATATACGTATTCGCACGAGCGTAAAAAAAATCGTGGGTTACAGTACCCTACTGTTTAAAATTATTTAGACCACCGAGTAATAAACATTTTATAAAAGTATGATTCAGTTGAACTACTTCATAATTATTATATTATAAAATGTTTATTAATATTGGGTCCATATCTTAGTTTTACCCCTATTCTTTAAACAAAAACCTGAGAAGTGACAAAACATTTCTGTCTTAACAAATAAATTAAAACAAAAGAAAATCGTTATACAAATTATTGAACATAATAAATTGTATTTTTACTCGTAAAATAATTTTTTTGGGGATATAAGCAAATGTAGACAACAGAAACAACTCTCGTACCAGGTCATACTCGTATAATACAATGATATTTTTGACTAGAAAACTTCATAAATGGTGGAGTTGTCTATGTAACCCTTTTTTATTTTAGAACATATTTGAAAACATAATGAACTTAACAATGTAGAAGAAAAGCTATGGAAAATGAGATTGAAACCGGTTTTTCTTTTATTTAGGATTTTATTCAGTAGACCTATCATATACATTTTGTGCTCATTAAATACTGCCTACAATGAGACCTCAGGGAGAGAATACAAATTGAATGACATTAGACAACATAAATATGTGTGAAAAACATTAATAACCTCTGTGAAAAGCACAGATATAAATAAAGTAAAAATAAGAGCTGTTGCAGCGCCACCTACATGTTCTGTCCACGCTCAACTTGACATGCATTCACTTCTATGCGACAATACATTGAGATCTGTCCCTCTCCCCAAACTCCATAATCTGAATACTAATGACCAGTACTGTATATATCATGTGTGATAACACATAATGGCACATTAAAGTGGCCCTAAAGGCTATTTTTTTCTTCATTAGAGAGACTAGATAGATTGTTACATTTAAACATTTATAAAATCGGAGTGTCTGTATGTAATATCCAAAAAAAATCCATATTTCACGAAAACTATGTATTTGTGTTGCTGATAATAAAAATCGCATTTAATTTTTGTTATCTGTCTCTGTCTACCGTGTTTGTTCCAAGTTATCTTCATAAGAGTTGGGCTGATTTTGATGGGTCTTTAACTAGAAGGTAGTTGGTAGATTTTTTTTCAAATTCCGCTCTAACTAAGTTTGCGGGCAACAGCTTATACAAACATGAAATTTCAAAATGTATGTCAGATTTTTTTTGTACAGTGATGTACCTACTATACTAGTTAATTAAATTGTATCTTATATTATTAAAAGATGCTTCTATTAAAAAATCATTATTATAATACCGCAGTTTATGTGAATTGCACTGCAAAAAAATAAATAAATAAACAGCGGAAATCTAAAAAGACCTATTATGCCTACCACACATAGAGTGGGATAACGACTTATTTAGGAATATTGCAGTAATAGAAAGAAACAAAAATAATATTTGATTTATTAACATTTTCGTCAGTAGTGGCACACATAATACGAGTAGACAACTAGTAAGCCATGGTAGGCTGTTTTATAAGGTAAACTTTTGTTGAACTATTGAACAAATGCTGCTACATTGAACGACAGCAGAGAATTCAGACAATATATTGAGCGCCTGGAACACTTTATTGCACAATAATAGTTCATTCATAACATTGTAATATCAATCGCAACTGCATATTATAATGGTTGGGATTGTTTTTTACTTAACAGAATTAAATAAGACGATTTGAAGAGTAATCATTCAGAGTTAAAAGTTTAAGTTTATCAATAAGATGTTTTCTCGCTTTATGTTAAAACTGTAAACAAAGAGACACAAGAATCATTAGATGACATTGTACTCACCAACATCTTGATCGAACGGAGAAGACGTTGTAAATATTCCCATTTTCGTGTGTTACATTCGGAGTTAATCTACGAACTTCAAACTGCGTTAACGTTTGCTTATTTGCAAAAATCGTAATCGAAATACCCTTTAGAAATATCAACG
>LD699458.1:9663-20202 GCA_003118335.3 Papilio memnon
AACTGTAGGTCACTGTTAGAAAGGGACACAGCGGACACTTGTAGCCGTCTCACTCGGGTTCAATTTTATTTTCCGCGTTTCTCTTACACCCTTAGCATAAGGTTTTATTTTCTTTATTTTCACTGCAAGATATACAGACAGAATTGTTCCTGTTGTACGTAGTACGTATTACTTCCATGGTGAAAAACCATTTCATTTAGCGCCATCTATGAATGAGATTTTTTATAAAATGTTCTCTATCACATGATTTAAAAAAAATCCTGCACTCTAGTGATGTCATTTCAATTAACGCCATCTAGGAACGGGTGGCTGAATTAAGATTATCGGTCTTCCCGTTCCCGTTATTACAATTTCTTTTTCACTACACAGAACAGTACACAGTACAGATGGCGATACTTCGAAATTGAAAATAAATAATGGTTCCAAATGGTATTCTCTTTTTACATTAGTAAAAATTATGCTATTTAAAATACTAGTGCGAAATAACTTTGAGTTTTCACATAGGATTATTATTAAAAAATGTCTTGATTTTAATATCTGGTTTTAACGCCATCTATTTGCAGTATAAAAGTTGAACCAACTTTTAAATTATACTATTCACCGCTAGATGTCGGTTATATTAATTGCTGCCTAAAGTGGAAAGCAAAAGTTGCCACTGTTTAAATTAAATGCCATAAACGACTAATTAATTAATCCAAACAGAATTGAAACACAATTTATCTGGTTTAAGTTGGATTATTTATTAATGAAAGTTTCTTCGTCAGTTAGAAAATAAATATTTATGTAATATAATACTTTTTGTACAAATACGTGAAATAACATTTTAGGCACCCACTCTTCGTGACATTTTACAGAACCGCTCCCTTTTTTCTAGTTTTACGTGATTAAATGAATGAATGAATGAATGAATGAATGTATATTTATTGCCACAAAAAAAGAAATTACATATACAGACTAATTCTAAAGAAAACATATAAAATCGTGGCAAAAGGTATCCAGCTCAGCGTATGCAGGAGGGACTAACCCGTTCCTGTGCTGATTTAATGGACGATCTGATAGAGATGTTAATCCTTTGTACTTATTGCTGTTCTTGTCATTCTCACTTTGAGTTCGGTACTGCTTATAAACCTATAAAAATCTAAGTTTTCATCATAGGCGATATGACATCAAGGGGAAGGGTATGGATATGACAGAATAGACATATATTCTTTGCCAATTAAATTAAAATTAAGCGAAGCTGGGGCACATTACTAGTAAGAAAATGAATTACATGCAAAACATCTTTTGTCATTTAATTAAATAGCACCTCGAAATGACGGCTTCAACTGGGATAAGTCAACAGGCTGTAAAACAAGTGAATAAAGAATTCGCTCGATGGAGGGGGAATTTTTAATGACCACGTCAATAACCACTTGGCAGAGCAGAGACGAGACGAGAGCGTCGTTACCGTTAGTGAGAATCTGTAAACAAGTCAATGAAAGGTTTGTTCTCACTATTCATCTCATCGATCTATGCTGGATGATGCTTGTTATGTTTATTTGCTTTAAAAACATATTTAAGAAAAACTTAAATGTTATGTAAAAAAATATATGAACCTATCGTTGTTTTTTATAGGTTTGAACCTTTTGTTATCGCTGTCATTTATTTTGTTTTTAGATTTTATTGTCCCCATATCGAATTGTTTTTAATATCACATTGTCATTAAATTACATTATTTTCAGACATCTAAATGAGTAATCAATATGTTGGTTTATTTGTCAAATTAGTAATAAAATGACTCACTGTTCAATCAAGACACAGTATAGACAACTGGGTCTAGAGAATTGAAATTTTGCATTACTATTTGTCTCTCCCTTTTAAGACAGCAACGAACCTACCACAATTTGCCGGTCGTTTAGGACGTCCCAGAGCCCAAAGAACACGTGTAGATGAACGCGAGCAACACCATCCTAAAAGCCGGTCAGCCGAGTGCCAAGGCTTCTGGCAAACGCCGTCAACTTTGATTACGTTGTAACAAGATACTCACACTTCCTTCTATCAGTAAACCTAAAAATATAAATTTCGTGCGTCAGTATCTTATCGAAAATAATTCGAAACAACAATGAAATCTATGTCTATCTTTTTTATCTATTCCGTATTCATATGGATGTATATGTTACTGTAAAAATAAGAACATCGGTGAGAAAAAAACATAATGTTAATCGGCTGTTCATCCACATTAACGTGTAATAAAATAGTGAGATTTATCTAATTAATGTTCGAAATACTTTTAATACTTTACGTCGGTAAATCTTAGGATTGACTGGAATTCGTGCTTTTAAAGTAACTAAAAATAAAAAAAATGTAACTAAAGTAAAATAAAGCTTTATTGACTTTTATTTCGAGGTTCGCGCTCTGTGAGATCAAAGTGGTGTTATGCCAGCTACTGCAGCATATAGAGGTGTCTGCCTGCGAGAGGATGCCCTCGCCGTCAACGCTCGACAACGACAGCTTCCGAGTCAGATTGAAGGGCGGGCATTGTGTCAGGATAACTCTTCGCGACTGATCATGCAAATTGACTGATATAAGCTTTGCCTTAATAAATATACGAGTATATTAATAAACTGCATATTGCGATATTACTTTTTACCCTGTAATTATAAAGAAAGAAGATTCTTGTTTATCATCACCTTGCACAGTTTTTTGTGGAGTTGCGGAGTAAGATTTAAATTCGATGAGGGAAGGATCTTCTGTGAGGCCTTCAAGTAGCGAACAACCATTTTTTACTTTAAAATATATTCCTTTCGTAAAGTTTGAAAAGTTTATATAATGTTTATAATGATAAATAATTAGTAAATGACGAATAGTAATTTGTAATTGTAAACACTGAGCGCAATCGGACTGTATCAATATTTTTTGTTAGTTATTTTTTAGGTTAATCTATTTTAGGTGGGTTACGTAATTGTATTTTAATATACAAAATATTAAACGTATCAAATGTACAAAACTATATTAAATATTTATCTGTACTAAGAATGTAACAATGCCAAAACTTAGTATCACATCAAAATAGGCAAAAGTAAGTAGTAAATATCTTAAATAAAAAATGTACAATATAAAACTAAAAGAAAATGGATTTAGCTATTCTAATCAGATCAGATGCCATCTATCAGTCAATGGCTTAAATAAAATTGACATTTCGCTATGTCCCGGTTTATATAATCTCACTATTGTTCTTTAGATGGCGCTGTCTCGTAGTTATAAAATTGATGCAATTAGGATGTTTTGTAATATTGGTTCTGTCATATAATTTATACTTGAAAATACCGACTAAACAACCAACCCGCTCTGGGGCAGTGTGGTTGACTATGGCCTAATCACCCCTAATTTAGGGTAAACTTAGAGTCTCAGTGAGGACTTATAGTGAGCTAATTTCTTTGCATAGTGCGAACTATGCAAATTAATGCTACTTACTAATTTCTTACAGAGAATATTTACAGATTTAAAAGAGAATAAATCTTAATATTCATGTTACGTTTTCCTAAATTCAAATGTCACATGATATAGTGTGTTGGTCAGTTAGTCACAATTATCTCGAGCTATCCGAGGCTGAAGTGGCTCAAATGCACCAAAATGCGACGCTTTCTGCCCCGTTGGTGACTGCAACGGACCGGAACCGAACTAGACACCAAAATATGTACGTTACCGTACAATTTGTTCAATGCCTTGGCTTCACGGCTACAAAGTAATTATTCTTCGGACTATTTCCTGCTACACTCGATACGAGTTCTGTAAATGGAACAAATAAATAGAGAAAAAGAGATTTGTGCCAAGTTAAGGTTTGTTTTGTTATAAATTTAAATGCATGGTAAAGAGCTACCTAAGGTATGATACCAAAAGTTCCCTAAGTGTTAGATATAACATATTAAATTGTACAAAAATGTTACACCGAGACCATCTTTCACAGACAAGGTTTCTAAGTCGCATGCAGATTAACAGATGAACAGTAATATCTTGTTTGACACTGACCACATAACGTGCCGCTCGCAATGACGCGCGTCAGCGTGCGGGTGACGGACGCGGCGCGTTGATTGATGATTATTCACTGCGAGATATTACAGTAACTGCAACCTCTCACAAATAAAGCGTGCCACGCACGTTAGGTTCCGTAAGGCAAACTATGTGTGTTTGTCGGTTATGACTAACGTGTGTGGCCGGTATTATAAAATAACTAAATCATTTAAAACGGTATTCTTGGACCATTTTGCTGTGGATGTTTTCTGCTTTGTGATCACATATTTTCCATCTTTATATTTGATCGAAGTTCAACGAACATTGACAAGACATAATATTGATAGTTAAGAAATCATTTAGTTGCAGAAAACTAATTGAGCTTAGTAATACAGTTAAAGTATAAAAGCTCCGTCTGAAAACTAATTTCATTTCGAGATGAATTAATTTCACGTTCCTTTCTCTTTGATTTCATTTGTTTTTTTGTGACGTCACCTGATGTAGCCGAATTTACATTCAATACAAAAAAAGTTTTAAGACTCTAAGCAAAATTCAATTAGACTTTCATTCGTTAAATGGATTCGTCGGGATTTGGTTTGTAAAATAATTTTCTATTTGTATTTTAATTGGAATACCTGGGAAAACTTATAAACCGTTTTCAAACTCGATTCACTCTATTTTAAAGTGAATTGTTATGTAGAATTTGAAATCATTAAAAATTAAATGATAAATGGGCACAGTATGTGTTGCTCTTCCGTACATCTCTATCAGCCGTCATATCTGAATTCACTCCCTTCTATAAGTATCCTGTTTTACAAAATCCATCCATATATTATTCGGTCTTCCTCTATCTTTTGTAACCATCCACATTGAATCTTATTACATTTTTGTTTAGGTGGTGAACCTATACCCATACTACCTTTTGCTTTTTTTTTTCTGCATCAATGGCGTTACTTTCAAAGTTTCTCTGATGATTTCTCTTCTCTTCCCTTCTCGCAAAGACACCTATTGAGAAGGTACGTCGTTTATCTCGTTGCTTTCCTCGCAACAACTCCCGCAACCGTGCGCTATGCATTACGAACAAATCCTGCGCAGCGCCTGAGGATTAAAGTGCGGGATGAACGTGAAAAATTTGGCAAAGCGAAGCGGAGATTACTGGCGGGATTACACGCCTCTCATCTATCAACTTCATCGGGGAGCACCGCAGCCCTGCAGCCCCGCAGCCCCGCAGCCCCGCAGCGCCGCCTGGTGAGCGACGCCGGTTGGCGCAAATGAAACGCTTATGCGGGGTTACACATACAACCGAGGACTTTCATTTTAAACCCATTACAATGAAATAACATTTGACAAACGCAATGCAATTAGAACGAAGACTTGTGGCATTATATAAACAGATTGCTGCATGTCTTGCGATATTAAGCGGGAAGCGAATTTACTCTCACTGTACATGACCATATCAGATATTTTTATTAACTCTGTGTCGGGAGTGGAATTTTACAGTAAGTTGATGTCAAAATTAATTTACATAAAGTGGGCAAACTTTGAAAATCTCATCGTAACAGTGAATGCATTTGTATCGCTGTATGCTTATAACTTGGGCCAAAGATAAAATTTTTCAAGGCGTTGATCGATGAACAGACGCGTCCTAAAAATGGGGCTCAAGAAATTCGTGTCGCATAAAAAATGTAAACCGTCTTATGCAGACAAGACGTACGATGCGTCTACATTTTGTATGTTTCAAATGTGTTTGGTCGTCAAGTTTTTGATTTTATCAACTGAAAGGTACAAATAGACATGGATATTAACGATGCCTTAGGTCTTTTAACATGCTACGTCTCTCAGTAGAACCCCGACTTTTATTAAAGCAAAATCTATATAAAAGTAAGTTAAGAGGTATTTACGTATTATAATAACAGCGTTTGGTGACTTAAAACTACTTTTCAATGAAATATAATGAAATATTTAAAGAAAACCCCTTATTCAATATTATAAGGAAATAGAAACAGGTATTAAAATATAAGAGGTCAGGCGTACAGAGATGACTACGGTGAGTTATAAAAAGGATAGTTGTTGAGCAGGGAGACTTCTTATTTGAAAAAGGATTCTTAACAATAAACAATCCACTTTTCCTGTAACAAGGGACTACAGTTTGGGTACACCTATTCTCATGTAAGCCTCTTACACAACGTAATCTTGTAAAGAAACTAGACATGGCAATGTCAATGTTTTGTATAATACAAAAAAAAAATGCATTGTTGTATTTTTAAAATCCACAAGGCTAAATATTAAATTAGAATCGTTTAGATCTTTTAAGTTACAATGTAAAGGTGTGTACTGACCGATGTTACGCGGTGTGATGTAACACGTTGCACCGCGAATATAATTAGTACCTAATATAACAGGGATACCAGTAAGCAAGGAGCCGCTCGATATGAACGTTACACCTCGTAGCGTTACGTGTAACGGTCAATATGTACATTGACAGACTTTTCTACATGTTAAGAAAAATTTAGATGCTAAATTATTTTATTTATTTATTTTCAAGGAAGACCAACAGCTATTTTTACAAAGTAGGTATAGTGATAATTAATAATTATACAGCCAATAATAGGTCCTCACTAATAGAAGTATTGTACATTTTTTTTATATCAGGAACAAACATTTTATGCCCTATCCAGAGTCGCTGATGATCATAAGAGAGTTCCTTAGTTAATTTTTAGTATGGGTAGTCTACACTACGAGATCGTCTAAGTACCCATTAAGAAACTACGTGTGGCTTTGATATATCTGTTGGTTTTTGAACAAAAACAATTACGTACAAAGAAGTCGATAAAGATTTATTAAAATAAAAAATCCACAGATGTAGTGAAAATGTTCTTCCGTAGTATTTCAAAATGCGCTCTCCAACAAGACTCCATCAAGAAATTGAATTGACAGGATATTTTTAAAGTCTTTGTGCATTTGAAATTTCTCTGACAATAAATCTAGCAGATGAAAGCTTCGAGTGAGATTTTAAAATGTCTGAGCTAAGCTTTTATCCTTTTTATCAGCCGGTGGGGGGGGGGGAGAAATTCATTGTCTTGTTGCATTATATCTTTGCTCTTAGAATAGATTAATGAGTGGTAGGTATTGTAAGTTGAAATCAGGAAAATAAACTCAGTTTGAAAGAGGTTCATATTTTGTATTGCATATGCATGATATGATAATGCATATGCACGATTTGAATACCAAACACTGCATACAGTGAATTCTGAGTAAAGTTACATTTTTCTGTTAATTAAAATCAATTAAACTCTATAACAGCTACTGATGAAGAAGGGAGTGGTGACTGAGATGACGGATGATAGAGTTATTTGGAGGACGAAAACCCGGTGCCGACTCTGCGGGAGTAGGATAAGGTAGGGGAGATGACGACAACTACTTACTACCAACGGCATGTTGTTAATTAATTTTGATATCGTTTTCATAATTTTGAACATTAATAATGAATTGCATCGTGTTACGAGTATTATTCAATATCTCTTTGACGTAGATTTCTTTGATCGCAACACTCAACCACAGCTCAGAGTCGATTTTAATGACGTCTACAACGTGGACTCTGAATTTATTTATGCTACATTTTTTTAAGAGAAGGGGGAAACTAGCGGCTTGAACACTAAGGCGATCAATGACAACCATGGACATGTGCAATATCGGAGTAACTATAGATTTTATAAAAGGTAAAAGCTCACATTTAAGAAGATGAGTTAATGATTTTAATTATGAGGAGGAAAACATGTTGTTATCCGTTTATTTAAATACAAAGACAGGGATGAGAATGTTATTTACATTTGTTTCGACATACTTACGGGAAGGGTAATTCTTCAATCGTAACCTGAAACGTCTTCTGCAATTTTAAGCTCAATAAACTCTGAGATAGATCCGGATGGTTCAAACTAAGGTTCATATTGAAATATTCAGTGGAGAAACTGAAGAAGAAAGATCCTTGTGCATTTGTTAAAAAAGTGCACTTCAAGAGGATTTATTAAAAAAACGATTGCAAATGAAGGACTCCAGACGAGGTTCTTGTACCGGAAATAATAAAGTTGAGGTGGTTTTTATTGAAATCAATTAAAGAAACCAATGTATAATTTGATTGCGGGTTTTTTAGTATTAACTATAATAAAAGTTGAAACTGTAGTTGAGTAATTTAGTTAACTAAATAAAACTGGATAAAAAGAGGGCTTAGAATACTGAAGTTGCATCTGACCCCTTCATTAGTTATGAGAATAAACAAAGTATATTTTAATTTGCCCCCCCCCCCAGGCCCGGCGCTGTCACTGCAGCGCCCCCTACCGGCCTCTTCATTAACGTCCCACTTAACTTTGTAAAGTAGTTATCAACTGGATCATTAAAATTCTTCCCTCCAATGAATTTCACCACTCGAACAACTTTACACTCTATTAAAATGTTTAACAGCGAAACGTTGATTTTATTCTTCAACAAAACTATAACAATTATATAAATTTACGAGGGGATGTTAGGGAAAGGTTCTCTATGAATTGTAAATTTCATATTCAACATAAGACGAATTATGTTAGTGCGGGCGCACACCTTTGACTAAACAATCGCACGTTTGTTGTGCGATTGTCGATTGTTTCGCAGCTATTTAATTCAACTGTTTATTTGCACAATTAAAGATCGAGTAATGTGCACCTCCACATAAGCTAGTTGTGCTAGTTTAGTCGAAGGTGTGCGAGCGCTCTTAGACACATGGTTATTGCATTCAATAGTTAATATAGATATCACATTATATAACGAAAATACTTATTTAGTTTTCGACGCAAAGGGGATATTAGACCTAAAAACCTAATAATTAAAGGATATGTGGTAGTAAGCAGGTTTTTAAATATGTTGATGTCACGTAAATATGATATAATCGACCAGAAGTATATTTTTATAATATGGACATTAATTTTATTATAATATCTAAATTGATCTGGCCACGACATTATTAAAAATACCTGTTATAAGACATATTAAAGGAAAAACATTCTTTTGATGTTTATTTAACATGATTTCATACTTTTATACAAACAAAAAGTTTTGAATCAAAACATAAATTACAAAGAAGCTTATCAAAGAACAAAAATTTTAATAAAAAAATAACAAAGGAGTCGTTTTTAACGCAATTAGGGATTTAAAATATATTGCTCCGATAAGGAATCTATAACAAGTTCAACTTTATAACAACAAAAAGATTTTGTTTGTCGTAGACTTTTGAAAAGGTGTAGAGATACGAGTTGTAAAGGTTACGTTCCACCATTCTGTCATTCCATCATTCCATCATTCCATCATTCCACTGTTCCACCGTTCCTACATTGCATTAAATAGTCAGGTACTAAATAAAAAATCCGAATGTATCCCTTTAGTAAACCACTTTTTGTACTTTTATTGTAACAATTATGTATTAAATGCAGTTTCGCTTTGATAATAGTTGACTTTTCCCTTGAAGTTTAATTTCAGTTTGTGTGCACAGTAACCGTGCACTATTTCTGCTCCGATTTACGCTTTGTTATTTAATTTGAAACTAAAAAGCGTTCCATTTTATTATGTTTGAGAAAGTACTAGTAATTTTTATGTACTCATATTTGAAAATGATGTCTACTCTTGTCTTCTAACAACTAATATTGCTATAAATGATTGTTTTCTTTTAGGAATACGTCTTGTTTTTTTTGCAAGATTCTCCAATGGACGTTCAGGTGGAAATAAATATAAGAGCGCCGTGCCCGTGCTCGACGGAATATGTAGAGACATGCTTCAGTGAATTGAATTATTGCAGAGCATTGAGAATACTCGTCCTCGGGATTGTGTCATTTAATAGGAGACACGCTGGAACAAACTTTAAATAGAGACATTTATGTACAATATTTTTTATTAAGTCAAAGCCCCTATCACAATTGTGTTCCACTCATATGTAAGTACATACTGCGGTACACCGGAGGTTTTTTTTAATTATCATTAAATTGTTATTCTAATTATTTCACTGTACTGACTCCAAGTGAAAACTACTTCAAGAAATTACTATATTGAGTATTTTAGTATAAATAGAGTAGGCCTTTACTCCTTCCTCTATCTGAATACAAGTATATTACGATATCGGGGTCAATATTCAATTTCTATTCGACATGAAAGAGGAGGAATTGCAAATTGGTGTTGAAGATGTTAGGGACAGATAATTTGCGTGTCATTTGCCACGACCGCTTTTTACAGGACAAGCTATCTATCAAATATTTTCTTAACATTTCATTCCATTATAAAATAGTGTCAGATTTTTTTGGAACATAATCTAGGTCTACTAGAGTTTGTTATATAAAGGTTCCTAAATATTATAATGTGCATATATTTTAATGTATAATGGATACGTGGAAACGAGAGTAATAATAAATCTGTTTTCTGCATATGATAGTAATAAAAATAGATAATTAATTTACCGCTAAGTAAAGAATCTTAGGGTAAAAAATTGTAGCTCTCATAAAAACACAGGCATTAGTCTCCCCCCCCCCCGGG
>LD699926.1:3997-32349 GCA_003118335.3 Papilio memnon
GATTTTGAAATTTTTTTTTTATCCGAAAGGTAGTGCTTGCAGGTGGGTCCCATTTTTTTGTTTGATTTTTTATCATTTTCATTTATCTTTTTGACACAAGTATTTACACAGCAGTACCTTTAAGTTTTGATTTAGTGTCTTTTATTTTAGTCCATATTTCCAATAAAGTTTTGCAATTACATAGTAACGGTAAACAAGCCCCACTGCCCGGAGCCCTGCAGTAGCCAGGGAAGGGTGCTTCGCCCTTCTGCAACCATCTCCTTGTTTGAAACAGTAAAGGATCTAAAGACGTATCGATAAAATCACGAAAGTCTATTTTATAAACTTTAGTTTGCAGTTTCAAACTTCCAGGTATAAAGTAGTTAATATAAACAATTGTAAGATACGTCTGAAAAAAGTGATGTACACAAATTATTACTTCTAATTGTATTTCGTATATTTACTAAAAAAGTAACTATTCTACAAAGACGCAATTAAAAATCTTTTACCTCTAACTGATTGATGTGTATGTACATTTCCACGTTAGGTTTATGAATGCATTTGATCACAAAATATCATTTCACGGTCATAGAAAATCGTAATTGAGCGTAATTCTGTTATTTACTATTATACATACACGATTTTTTTTAGAATTTTAATATGAGCTCAATTATAAATTCCTTATGGTTAAACACAAATATCAATAACCTTCTGGAACCTTGACCTTGACCTTGACACTCTATGATGAATGTTGTAATAACAGTAATTTATTTTTGTTTCTTAAAAACTATCAAATCTGTTTCAGGATTATAGCATTTCAACAATTAGCAAAGTTAAACTAAAGCACTTAAAACTGATTTCAATGACGTCATTAGGACACGTATTACGAAAATAAAGAAATGTCTATTAAAATTTATTTTATTTGGAATTGGAAATGTACATTGGCAATAAAGTGAAAGACGCGTGAAAAATATTACTTGTGTTGTTTAATTTAAAGTTATGGTGAATTAGAAATATCCATGTTGTCTGGAGAATTCTTTTCATCCGTCATATCCTGGAGCTTGGACTCATTTAAAGTTACTTCTGGTACAGGAAGCAGAGGTGTTTGGTCTCTAGATTTCCTTTCGTGCGGCGTCTTGGAGTCTCTGTGGGAACGGCTCTTGGAGCGGCGGCTACGGGAGCGCGACCGCTTCCTGTCCCGCGAGCGGGAACGCTTGCGGTCCCTCGACCTCGACCGCTTCCTATCTCTAGACCGCGACTTCTTCCTATCCCTGGATCTAGACCGTTTGCGATCCCGTGATCTAGATTTCTTTCTATCCCTAGACCGAGACCTTTTTCTGTCTTTTGATCGTGACCTCCGTCTTGATTTCGATCGTTTCCTTCTAGATCGCGATCTAGACCTACGCTTGGATCGTGATCGGTCGCGTTTTTTCTCTCGAGATCTTGAACGATCTCGTCTTTTGGACGGGGATTTATCTTTATCTTTATCCTTTTCCTTCTTGTCTTCTTTATCCTTCTCCTTTTTATCTTTGTCTCTTTCTTTGTCCTTGTCTCTTTTCTTATCCTTCTCGGGTTCTTCTTCCTTATCTTCTACTGGTGTTGATGCTTTTGATTTGCTTTCGGATTCGAGTCGGCCATTGGTTTCGGCCACAACTTCCGACTTGGATTCGTCCTTTTCAGTTTTATCTTTTTCCTTAGAATTTTTTTCGATATCTCTAGTAGGAGACTTAGACTTCTCCTTCTTATCTTTATCTCTTTCACTGGAACTCTTTTTATCTTTGTCCTTGCGGTCACGGGACCGGTCGCGTTTGGATCGTGAGGAGCGATGACGTGACCTAGAGCGAGACACGCGGGAACTGCGCTGGCGGGACCGTGACCTGCAACAAAATGAACAAAAACATTAATTACCATTTTCCAGTAGTTGTAACTTAGCAGTTAATTAAATCAATATGGTTGTGTTACCTGGTGCGGTGAGCGTGTCGCGAGCGGGACCGACGCGAGCGGTGTCGGGAGCGGGAGCGCGAGCGTTTGCTGCGGTGCCGGGACCGCGAGCGAGACCGCCGCGACCGCGACCGCCGTCTGGACCGCGACCGAGAACGCGTCCTGCACAAATACGCACAAATTTTACCAACGAAATGTAAAAGGTGACCTTATTACCTATGAGCTAGTACACATTGAGTGCACACATTAAATTAGTATAATGAAACTTAAAAAAAACTTGAGAGATTTAAAGGGCTTTATGACCTTCGTAATATTAACGCGAAAAAATCGTTTAAATCACACACCCTGACGAAAGACTCCAATTGGTCACAAACTGGTCAAGGCCTACTGAATTTATCACACAAGTGGAGCCTTGTTTTCTAATTAAACAGACATTTCAAAAACAAAAATGTATGCACACTTCACACAGTTGAAGTGACTCACTTTTATGCTGAGACACTAACCTCATAAATCTATTGCAATCCCTGTCATTTTCTACGGAAAAAAGACGTAATGACATATATTCCTTTGTGCGTTTCTAGTGGAACCCCAGAGTCAGATAAATTTTATTAATAATCAATGTTCATAGAGAATTAACACAACAATACAAATAAAAATCATGATATACATTTATATTCAATTTTTTTTACTTTTTATTTGAACATACCTTCTCTTATCCTTAGATAGAAGTCCGATCACTGGGTCAATGGCAGCTGAAATGTAGTTCTGAGCTTCCTTCACCCGACACATGGCTTCCTCTATCTCTCTCTGGGCAGCCTCATTGCTCTTGGTTTGTGGCTTACAAATAGCTTGGGTGGCGTGATGTACCTGTACATAATAAGCTGTGATTAAATTAACCAAAGTATCATATGTATGTTAAGCTATTTCTATGAATTCACAGGACCACTTGTACACTTGCCTTATGATATAATACATAAAAAAGTACATGGGAGTTCAAAAACGTCTAGAGCAATAAATATATAAAATGCGGCCTAATTTGGAATAGAAATAGAAAAATTTGGAATAGACACCAACCAGTTTAGACCCCATGGGGGGTCCATCATCAGGGTGAGTGATTAAGCGGATATGCGCTGGTCACTGAGAAACTGGTCAGTGCATATAGCTAATTGTTCACCTGAGTTAAGCCATGTTTTATATATTTAATATAGTATAATGTCTCACGAAAGTTATAATAAGTTAATCTAGAGAATGTTACTTATCATGAACTAAACCAAAGATATGATTGAATAGTTCTTTTTAGTTCTTAAAAAGAACAATTTTATGATACTTAGAGATTAGAGAGAGAGAGAGAGAGAGAGAGAGAGAAAGAGAGAGTAGATAAATCAAGGTGTTAAGAAGATTTTATTGAAGATGATGTAAGAAACTTAAGTATTGAGTATTATGTTTTGTGTTGTTATAATGACTGCATTAGAAAATTAAAAAAAAACTTTACCAACCTTTATAGTCTGTCCCTCAATAGTGCTTCCATTTAACTGCAAAGCCTTAATTACACACTCCTGCTCAGTCATTTCAACAAGTGCATACTTAAGGTTGTCTGCTTCCCTTTCACAGAATCTTAGATAACAAACTTCTCCAGCTTGTGCAAAATGATCAATCAATTGCTGTTGCGTTAATTCACCTACATCTATGACAAGTAATGTTCTCCTAATTTCTTCAATTTTTCTAGAATCATAAGCTGCAGGAAGAGGTGGATACCCTGGCACTCCCGCAGCTATCATTTTGGGGTCGTAACTTTGGATAACTTGATTAGGAGGAACGCCTTCTAAGGTGTTCACCACATGTGACGGTAATCTTGGCTCTACAGTACTTAAGCCGGGCACTAGTGTCCCATTGCTTGACATTTCAAGTGCTTTATGTTCATCTGGTATTTCACCTGACTGCATGGGTATCACAATTAATGCACGGTCAATAAAGACCGTGTTGGTCATATGTTGAGCTACATTTACAGTAGCAGAGTCATAGTACTTCACATAACATATACGGGACTGGACAGGACACGACACATCTCTGATCGTTGGATATAATCTTATATCATCAATTTTACCCAGGTAACCAAACAGAGTTTGCATTTGGTCCTTCGTCGCTTGTGGCGCGATATTGGTGACTTGAATCACCCTCGTCGTCCCAGAAACCATCTTTGAGGATTTACACATAGGAATAGTAAATTACGGTCTAAGAATTAACACTAGTGATGGATTAAAAAACTGCATTTCACTTACAAACATCATTACACTCACTGAGCAATCTAAAACTTATAAAAGAAAGAATATTCAAGAAAACCACGCTTGTAATCGACGCATTACATCGCACATGCAGATTAAAAATAAAATTTAGGAAGCGTCAGTGTCACTTGTCACTCGTGTCACTTGAACATTAGACAGATTATATCACTTTGCAGTATATATTTGTAATTTCCAACCTAAATAAATATAAAATCTGGCTTAGTTACTTTATTAGGAAACTGTTAAGATAAAGTAATTTATAATGAAAGTAATTATTTAATTTGAATCGTTCACGACCGCCGAAAAGCCCCTTTAAATATAAATTAAAACTTTGAACACTACCTATACCTATTCACTATAATTTACCATACAACTTTTAATAAGTCGGAGCACCAACTGTGCACCGACTCATTTTTAGGAGGCAAATTAAAAAGAAATACAATTTGAACTTTTGCAGTGCTTAAAGGAAATTAATTAAATTTAAACAGACAATGTCGAGCGACATAGATGCAAAGAAGCTGCAGCTAAAATCAGGTTTGTGATATTAATTTTTATTAAACTACGTAGGTAATTGATACAAAAAATTGCACATATTTTTTCTCTTTATCAGTTTATTGTATAGGCACAGGTTATAATGAACTTCGGTTTATAGTAAAAAAGTATTTACGAAGTTATAATTGCTAAGAAGGATTTAAACTACGTATTCGTTTTTTTCTGTTACATATTACTTTAGTTTTAAAGCGTAAGCACAACAGTGATAAAACCGAAAATCAACTACGTACTGCAGAGCGTAACCTTACAGAAGAAATTTCGGTTATAAGAAACGAAATAAGTTTGTTATCGGAGGAATTAGAGGTAAGTATCAAAGTAATTTACATTTAATTAAGGTAACTTTTTAGAGAAGCACTATGGATCACAATACATATCTGTTTTTATTTTAGATGCTAGTTAATGGTATTTCGGAAGCGAAAACTCAAATAGGCGTGATAGAGATCTGTAAAGCTTCGGAACAGTGTAAAATGAAAAAACAAGTTGAAATCCTCAACCAACACGTGGACGGATTCAAACATCTTTTTATAAAAGGTAACAAAAAGTTTCGTTCTTTACGGATCGGATTTCTTTTCGCTACGTTTCACATTATTGATACATAAAAAAACTGTTAGAACAATCGGTTCAAGTAGAAGATATTAAAGCGAAAGAAGCCGAGGCGGAAGAAACGAAAAAGAAAGAGCTGCAACTTCAAGAGGAACAGAAGAAGATCGCTAGTGCACTTGAAGAAGAAACAGAGTTGATTGAACGTGAATGTGCCGTCTTAAAGGTGGGAAATACTATTACCTTCATATTCATTGTTTTACTGACTACCGCATTAAAAGTCGGTAATCTACCGCCAACGGAGACCAGTGTAGATTTTTCAGACTAAAACTACATTCAGGGAAATCAATAAACGAGCGGGTCAGAATCGGTAGGCGTAAGCGGTAGGGAAGGGCGAGGTTGGGCGACAGTCCAGGGCGCTGTACACTAAGCGAGTTACACAGGCTCTTATAACCTTATTAACCCTCCCTAAGAGTGGTAAAAAGGACGCCATAGAAATATCGCCCAGGGCACTAGTAATGCTAAATGTGGTGCTGATGAAGCTTTTACACATCTCACTATTCTCTCTCTAACTTTATATTTTACAATACATATTTGTAGTTATAAAATAATTCTTTCAGAAACGCAACAATGCAATAATGTTAAAGCTAAGACGTCAGTTGCTTGAAACGTACAAGATTAAACAAAAACTGATTAATAACAGTAATAACTAATAGATATTAATAACGTTAGATCAATAAAAATATAAACAGAAAATTGTTTTATTTCCAGGGGCACTGCCCACGATGTTTTTAATTTAAAATTAAACTAAAATAAATATGGTTAACAGCACAATGCAATGAATATTAATTAAAATGATACACAAACCCGATGTTTTTACAGCATTCATAAAAATTATGGAATCTCAAAAAGTTAATTATTAATATTATGTGCTTTAGCTTTAACTACGGATTTCTCACACGGATTTGTATCGTATTCATTTTAGATCCCTTTTGTCTAAGTATGCAAAGTCATAGCTTTAATTTTCTTTCGTAGATAACATTGTTAGTATAATAGAGTTTTAAATACATTTGTATTTTATTTTAGGTCTGACTAAAATATCATACTAAACTAATTCTACATTAAATAAAGCAAAGTCAAAATAGTTTTCGCAATACGTTTACCTCTCGGCCCCTAATTATCTCACTCACTAATTATCTAGCTGCAAAATTAAGGCTACACTTCTTTGAATCCAATGAGAGGACGGTTTATTCGATGGCAAATAAAAAGCTAATACAAAATTAGAAGAATGCCCAGTTGTGGCTAAGACCCCCTTTCTCTCCAACGTCTTGTACAGGGGACATTTGTATCGCGTGCCTTCCGCAAACTCTGTCTTTAGTTTAGGAAACAACCATATAACGGGCATTATATCATGCAATATCTTTGGATATTGTTCAGCCACGACGTGTTCGTTACGATCCCAGCGGCCGCCATCGACAAAGATACCCTGCACGTAAACTCCCCACTCCGCGGCGGTCGTTTCATAATCGACTTTACGAACTTCAAAATCAAATATCAATAAATCAATTGGAATTTTTTTAGCTCTTGCGTAATTTTGGATTGAGCCCGTGAGAAAAGCTTGTGTAAAGAAGAACCCTGAGAGCCAAAATGTAGGAGGCTTACCGTTATCATACCAATTTTTTAACATAGACAAGCGTTCGACTAAATCGAGAACGTAACTCGGCAGCGGTTTCAAGCTGGGGTACGACAGTTTAGCCCAATTTTCTGGTATTTTACCCAACAGCATTGCGTTAGCCATCATATCCAAGGCCGGCGACATAACAATAAGCCCTTTCACAGCTTTCTGCAAATCTAAAAGAGATCTTACGACTTCGTTAAGTAGTTTGTTAAATCTTTCCATTTCTTGAATTAGGACAGTGTTCATAGACTCATTGTAATCGACTGGATATTTTTTTTGAGCCATCTCGGTATCAAATGTCGCGGGGAGTTTAGACAAAATTTCTGATGCCATTTGAACAAGAATGACTTCAGTATTTCCGCCTTCCGCGCCACTACCTCCACCTTCGACAAGGACTAGTGTCGAGGTGAGCTCCACGGAAATAGAATAATCTCTAGTTATTCCTGCATTCATATGTAAGCCAAACACTTCTGGCGGCGGAGACACAGGCACGGATTCGATATGCTTAAGGTAGTCTTGATATTCACATCTGCGAGGCAACCCATACTGGGATCCAATGTCACAAAACAAATAGTTGGGATCACTTACTACACCGGGATTAACATAATTATCCAATATAGTAACTATTAATCTTCGATCCCAATCGTCGGTTACTCTCCCGCCATAGTTGCATTCCCCGGTTAAATATTTTATAGCTACATACTGTATTTCTTCATACTGATTTAAAAACATTTGTAGTTGCATTACAGATATTTGAAAATCGGAATCATTAAAACCATATTGAATATTCCAACCCAGAGGGCCAAATTTTTTTCTTTCTTGAACCACGGCATGAAAAAAGCTTATTCCATAAAGGAGCTTGCTAAAAGGTTTATCTTTCTCAGGACATCCTTCGAAGAATTCTTGTTCTTTTAATGGTTCAGACACATATGATCTAAATAAATTATGCTGTAACCCCGTTGGCGCTTCATTGGTCATTTTGACTGCTACTTGGAGTACAGATTGGGGAAATTTGTCTGATGGATAGCTAGTGAGCCATAACCTAAAACTTAAGTCGGTATTTGTCAGGTCAAAATTTTCAACAATTTTTTCAAGTGCCGGAAGCCAAGAAACAGCTAAATGACAATTTTGCAAACAAACCCAGCCTCCTTCTAATTGCGCCTTTTCTATCATAGCTCTTGCAATAGGTCCTTGACCTTGGCCTAATGAAATTGAATTGAATCGATGTGAAAAACCCATCTTCTCACAATATTTAATTAATGCTCCCATAGGATCCGAACCCGCGGATAATATAAAAATTAAAGGAGCTAAGCAATTTGAATCACCAAACGATTTACCAATGTCAAATGGTGGAGGAGTAATATATTTATGACCCATTTGCTTTTCTACAAACTCGGAAATGGCGACGGTTAGTTTATCAGGCCTTAATATACGAATAATCAATAACTTTTGAAAGGGGGTTAACTTTTCCTCCCATCCCAGCGGCAGCGGCTTATTATGGGGCTCCAGTTCATCGTAAACTTCTTTCCATTTACTTGATGAGTCAGCAAAACTTTTTTGAAATCCTTTATAGACAGTCAAATCATTTATTCGACATATTTCGTCCCAACCTTTGTCGGGTATCCATTCAACTGGCTTCTTCAATGGATTTTCAACTGCAATACCTCCAGTTATAAGGAACAGATATTCCTCGTGATTCATTTCGTTAGTGGATAACATCATTTTAGAGCACATAATAAAAGAAAACATAAGTTTATCTTTATCGAAGAGGGATCTGCATACATTGCTGTACAAATTGTAAGTAAATGTTTCTTTTAAAAACTTTAATCTTTTATCTAAATCTTTAGATTTATTAGCATTCTCAATAGATAATATATACAAATTAATAAACCAGGTCAGTGAATACTGATACATTGGATCAACATTAGGTAATTCAGTTACACAATAGTAAAGAACTGCTGAGTGTGACGCTATTGGTCTATAACCTAATCTAAACTTTTCAATTATCTCTTCAGTTTCTAAACTAGCTTCTTGCTTTTTCATAATATCGACGGCTAAGAGCTTAGAAGAGTCTAGAACTTCAATCGCAGTTTCGTCTTCTAAAATATCACCTTTAGTTTCTTGTAATGTTCGTAATATATCATCCTCAACCTGTTTGAGTGCGGTACGATTTGCAGCACCTTGCACAATTAATTGTTCACGTTTTTCTTGTAAATCAGGGCGTTCTTTTGCTACTACTATTCCAAGTAGTTGATCTTCTAAACCTTCTTTTGTCAAAGCAAAGTTTATTAAAGTGACTTTATTAAATACTTCGGGTAGATAATGAGGATTTCTTAATTTAGTTGTCATGTAAAGCCTGAAATGTGGATGATACTCAATAACGTTGTCTCCCAGTGCAATAAATTCTTTTCCACCCTGCATGTAAGTGTTCTTCATCAAAATGGGATCCAATGGTGCTTCTACGTCTTCTAGTACACACTCTATCAAGGCAGGCTTTCCGTATTCCAAACAAGTTTCAATAACTTTCATATAATTTCCGTCGGTGAATTTCATTATTTGTAAATCGTTAGGCTTCTCCATTGTTTTAATCCACTTATTTGCTTGACCTTGTGGATCGACTAACAGACTCCATCGCATCGAATTATCTAAAATTACACCGTTATCTACGGAAAAAGAATCCCTTGGTAAACCTGCAATACACCAATTTTGTATTTTAATATCTGATCCTAATACATCTTTCAATAAATAAGTTGGAGAATGGGGCATATCCAAATCTATAATAAGTTTTCTCCATTCATCGGTAACTTTTAACCTTACCGGTAGTGTAAATGGGGCAAGATAGGCTATGATTCCACACGATACTAAAATATCCCCGGCAAGATTATCGAATAATGTTTGGAGATTAGCAGCAGCTGCTGTCCAGCGAACTTTCTCACCTCCCAGTCCACCAATAAGCTTTTCAGCACGATATAATTTATCAATACATAACTGAACTTCATCTTCCAGCGCTTTTTTCTTAATATTGGCTTCTTCTAATGCTTCATTCAATTCGGCTAGTTTAGCTTCTAAACGTGCCACTGTTGCTTTCTTTTCTTCCAATATAGCCATTGTCTCAGAAAATTCTTTTTCAGCCGCTTCTAGTTTTGCCTTTTTCGGTGCTACCACTTTTGCGACCGCATCGTACATATCCATAGCAATTATCCATTTACAAAGTCCTTCTGCAGCAGTAGATGCCTTGGCTATGATGTGCGGCTTGAAGTCTTTATGGGATAAATATTCTTTTCTAATTTTTTGCATCGTTGCAACAGAAATATTGTCTTTGTCAAAATTTTTCAGGGAATCTAAGAATCCCATATCACCTAATACACGTTTACTGGGACCCCAATAATCTAGCATTTTCTTTCCCGGATTGTCGGGATCGGGTATTTTATCGGGAGGTATACCTTTCATTACACATACTGCCGCCATCACCAACTTAACTGTCGCTGGCGGATTTTTCATCGATTTTACAATCGTTATATCAGCAGGCTTTAATGTGTTTAACGCAGCAATAGCATCTTCCAAAATTGGTAATGCAAGCGCTAAGTCAGCTTCACAGTCTTTTTTCAATTCTTCTGCAGCAGCCGCTTGCACATTGGCAACTTTTTGATCCTCTCTTACTTGTGCTGCGGCTTTATCAGCTATTGCGGTTTCTACTTCTATTTCTTGCATCATTTTAGCTGATTTTGCAGCCATCACCATAAGCTGTGGCTTTAATTCATTTAAATCATGTTGCATGATTGAAACTGCTTCTGCAGCTTGGCTTAATTTATCTAAACCATTGGTGTATCTCAGTTTTGCTGCTTTTAATTCTCGTTGCTTCCTGTTTGTAAGGGTTGTAAATGATTTAATTAAATTCAGGTAAGACGCAGAAGTTACATAAGTCTTTCTACCAAACTGATTAAAGAAGTCAGCAGATATAATACGTGCATCTACATGAAATTGTTTACATATAATAACGGCAGTTGCTTTAATCTTATCCGACACATTAACTTTGACCATATAAAAATTAGCAACCATTTCTAAAGCGTCTTCGGGCCAGCTATCATACCAATCGATAGTACAGCAATTTACTAAAGAGGGATATAGTCTTAATCTGGTTTTAAAAGCATTTCCTATAGGACTGAAGCATAAGACAATATGTAACTTTACTTTACAACGTGCTACAAAAAAAGCTAAAATCTGTAAAGGACTTATATCAAGATTTCTATTGCCTCCTTGCGCTGCTAAACGTACTAATTCGAGTATTTCTTGTTTTTCGTCTAAACCATATAAATTAGGAACTTCACCCGAATTAAGTAAACTATCCATATTCTGTATGAACACTTCTTCTTTTATTTGGCTTTCAGTAAATAGGAAAGTAGTGTCCTTATTAAGACCGCCAGATTCACGTAACACTAATTTAACATCATCTTGCCAATCTTTGACGCTATAAGATTTTGTAATCTCCGGTTGAAAAACTGTTTGCCCTAAAATGGTGCCAGCTAAGCGTGTCAAGGATTGTCGGCCGGAACCACCTACTCCTACTAGTAATGCATTTCCTGAAGGCATTGAAAGAAGTCTGCAAAGTTTCGATAAATGTTCCAAAGCATAGTCAAATAAGACGATTGTCATTTTAGCTTTATGCATAGCGTTATACTCCGCTAACATTGTCGTCGCAACATTTAAAATTGATTCTCTTGACGGAATTTCTTCATAACGTCTTTCACCTTCAAGACTATCTGTATCCAAAAAGCAGCCAAACATCATGCTTTTAATACTTTCTTGGGTAACTTCTCCTTTATCAGTTACATATATGTCTAAAGCAGACTCAAAGTTTTCTTTCATGAAATCACGAGTTGAAATTTTAAGCAAGTTAAAAAACCAAGTACGATCTGTTTCGTCCACCAATCGGTCATAAAACACACGCATTATTTCATGAACCCAAACCCGCGGAAAGGTTTTTTTGTTATCTGCTGATTCTTTTCTAAGTAATGCACAACCTTGAATAACTCTCGAGAAATCTCTTAAATTGAATATGTAATGCGATTTTGCAGGCGTCGGTCTGAGACCCTCTGCTGCTTGTTCATATATGTTCATTGTGGCCGCTATTATGTTAACGATTGTCGACTGGGTGTCCTGACCAAATCCATTTCGTCTCCAACCTAGTTGTAATAGAGTTGTAAAAATTTTAGTCATACTTTCTTTTGAAAATTCATTAATGGAATAAATGTTATAATGACGTAACATTCTCGGATAAATCAATTGACGACTTCCACCTACAGGGCCAATAGCACCATAGAAAAAGGTATCATGAATGTATAATTTTTCAGTGGTTCTTAAATCATACCAATGCTTTTGGTCAAAAAACAACCTTAATAATTCTATAGCCGGTTGCGCACCATACACTTCTTTAGCAGGCATGTTCATGTCATCGATAAATATAACTGCTCTATGGCCTTTTGTGGGTCCATAGTTATTCTTCCTTCTTTTGACCAATTTTGATATAACTAATTCTTGGGTTTGATTAGCACTAGTTGTCGTTGTAAATGTTATAAATCCCGGAGTATACTTATCCATATCTAGTTCGTTCATCAAAAAATTTTGAACATAAAAACTTTTTCCTGTACCTGTTGGCCCTATTAGCAATAAAGGTTTGGCAAATTTTGTGTGAAGTCTAAGAAGCGAAATATATTTTTCCGTTTCTAAAGTCGGTATTACTGTTTGTAGCAAATTTATCTGTTCTTTTACTTGAACAGTTTTTAAAGTATCTGGCCAATATTTCCAGCAACCTTTGCCTTTGTACTGATAGTAATGGTCAACTAATTTACCCTCTGTTGGAATCGATACATCAATTCTCTCTATACCTGGCGGTATACCTTTATCTCCTCTAAAATATTCTTTAACAAGATCATCATATTTATCACGTGAGTCATTATTCAAAATTCCACCAACGCCCCAAACTAGTGCAGCCATGAAAGAAGCTATAAACCAGGTCCTCGTGTGCCTGGTGTCTTCTTCACCTTCAATTGCGTTGTCCATATACATTTCTATTAGCCTTAGGGTACTTATTACCAAGTTTACTTCACCAGCTTTTACGAGTTGGTTACAGTCTCTTCGTACATACAAAACTAATGGGTCAAATAACCATTCGCACATGTTAAAAATGTATTCTTCGTTCTCTTCAAGCCAAATAGGATTTAAAGTTTTTAACCAAGATTTGTAAAAAGGCATAAAACCAAAGGATGAAGATTCCATATATATCATACCACATCTAGATACGGTTGCAGGAGACGCCTGCGAAAGATCCATTACTTCAAAAATCATAGACATCACATTAGACATCGCAATTACCTCACCTGAAGTAAGGCAAAGCTTCTTATTATCATCCAAAACAGTATTCATGTTTTCAATCCATACCGCATCAACGGGACCATCAAAAACTATCCATTTCCTTACAGGTGTATCTTCGGATGCAAAGTCTCGAAACATAGTCGCAACGATACCGTCAGTCCACTCATATGATATAGGGTCAAAAGCCCCGTAAAGTTGACCCATTGTTACAGCTTTTGGGTTTAGTACTTTATACGTACATTGACATCCACCAGGTTGATTCTTTTCTTCCATTAGTGACAGAGCCTCAGATAATATTTTTAAAGTCATCGATTTAGCAGAGAAGGGATCACCAACCAACATAAATCCATGTCTAACAATCATCATTTCATAAGTCTGTATGACTTTAATCAAGAAACACTCCATAGGTTGAAGGTTGTTTATTTCACATCTTTCTTTACATGCATTTAAAAAGTTTTCATAATCTGGCTTGGGCAAAGTAACGCCAGGAAATAAATCAGATATTATACCTTCGAACAATGGAACGTCAAAAGATAAAAATTTTGGTAAATTGACATCTATTATTGATCTCAAGAGGAGAATCTTTTCACTTTCGTTTGGGTAACTTCTTTTCAAATTTCCGGCAGCAGACAAGACAGTTTTCACTGCGCGCATTCCATAGTCGTAGTGATTTTGTGAAGATAGCTGTTCTGAGCAAAGGCGATAAGTAGTAACAATCTTAACAGATAAACTACGGGCATCTATAAACCCAAATGAATATAATGATATTTCACCTATCATGGCATAATCGGGTACCATCATTGCAACTGTTCGAAAGAGCACTTTAAGATTATCTGGTAGTTCAGAGCGCCCTGCATACCCGGGATTCATTGTAATACACACATAACATGCTGGATTTAACTTTAAAGTTGTTCCTTCGAATACAAATTCTTCTAACTTCTGTCTTACAGCTTGAACAATACAAAGGATCTGTTGAGCTATTACAGATAAGACTTCT
The DNA here is from genome assembly GCA_003118335.3 of Papilio memnon. NCBI lineage: Eukaryota > Metazoa > Arthropoda > Insecta > Lepidoptera > Papilionidae > Papilio > Papilio memnon. The sequence continues at coordinate 18,339 of LD699926.1, forward strand.
ACTTCAATGCGGTTAAATTCATCAAAGCAAACCCAAGCGCCGCAGGACGCTAAACCTTTAAAAAATTTACCCATAGCCTTGTAATCTAAGCCATCGGAGCAGTTGAATACGACGCATTGTACAGCTAATGCTTTCGCTAAGTCTTTGGTAGTTTCAGTTTTCCCTGTACCGGCTGGACCTTCGGGAGCACCATTTAAGTGTAAATAATAAGCCCCTATTAGAGTCCGATAACATCGATCTGTCAAAGGAGTTATAACTAAGCGATCTGAATTACCTAAGTATTCATAAGCGTACGCTACGACAGCATTGATTATTTTTACTGAAACTTTTTCTTCCTCCCAATAGTATCGTAGCTGGGCCAGCCATTGAAAATCTGTAACTTCAATCACATTTTTTCCGACTAAGTCTAGTATGACATCTTTTGCGTGAACGTCAATTACAATGAGTGCTTTAACAGTTATGCTGTTCAATTTAGTCAAGTCTGGGCGACGTATGACACCAACTGTTTCGTTCAGTTGTTTCGTCAAGCTAGTGTGGAAATTGTCAAGTTCACTTAGTTTATGTGTATTTAAACATTCAGTTACGTCTATAGCCCAATATATTTGCGATATAGCGAGTACCACCATACCTTCCCAGGATAAAATCCACTCAACACGCGGCAGTGTTGGATAGTCATAATATGATAATTCTGTTTCGGATTTCACCGCTCTGAGCATCTGATCTTCAACTTGCACGAGCCATTTTTCAACAGATCCTCTTGCAGCTGATACATTAATAATTTCAAGCAGTTCTACTTGTTCACCTTCCATTGATATCATGGCACTTATATTAAATTCTGGATCAAATACAAGTCTGTTTATACCTTCAAAACACTTTTTTAAGTGCGGCTGAACCTTTAAAGGATTTTTAGTTTCTGAAAGAATCTCTAACATCTCGTCATTAGATAAAAAGAAAAACCTCGGAAAATATAAGCGTTTCTTTTCTAAATAGTCATTCACGCCATCGTTAATTTTTTCTAACAAAGCTGATGCAGTCTTAAATGATTCCAATACTCCAATACCCCCAGCAATTTCTAAAACGTGAGGATCTTTGTCGACGCTGCCCATGTATCTGCGATATATGTTATTTACCTCGACAAACATGACTCCTTCTTCAGGCATTTGAGCAACAATATCTTTAGATGAAAATATAGGCAATAAATATAACCACTGACTTTGAACCTTACCCCATTCATCAATAGTCGCATTGACTCTGACAATTTTTTCGTACCATGCTCTCACTTGAGTTTCGAAAGGTTTAACAAATGCAGATCCTCGCATTCCAATCGTCTTTACAATATGATCATCCAGAACACTTTGAACATCATCTAGGCCGGAAAGTATAAAAATTCCAGTATCCTTGTATGGACTTGTTTTAAAACAAATATCCACCCATTCAGCCATCATTTTATTCAAATTAGTAATCAAGGCTAATTCTTTAGTAGCAGCGACACTTATTATTTCATATTGATCAAGATCTTCCCATAGGTTAAAATTAATAATTTTTCTTAATGTTGTACCAGCGGTTGGAGTTAAGTCGAAACCGGCTATGTTGGACATATCATCCCAATGTCTTTGTTCTAATGCAGGGTTGCACATAATGTGAGCCATTTGCACGTTCGGGCGCCATTCCTTGAGCTCGGCAATGGCTTGTGCGCAGAGTTTCATTGGAGCAGGCATATTATTAACGTCAGGATCGTCTACCAAACCTTGAAATCGTTTTTCGACGCCTTCGGCAATTTGTTGTTTTATTTTATTCCTATAGTTTTTCGAAAGCTTTAAAAATTCTTTGTAATAGAAATCATGATCTTGGTCTATTTGTACATGGTCCATAAATTCAAATGGGCCATCCATCCACGTGTAATAGCTGCGCTTCCATCGATGTACCAGATGAACTAAGTTATAAAAAGGAATTATTAAATCTTTTAGCTCTTCCAAGTCAGGATAACTAGTGTTGGGGAATTTAAAGGTGGTCTCTTCATTATTAATCCAAAGTACCAGTTTATCACAATCTGCCAAGCGATGTGCAAGCTTACGTAAGTACTCTAAGTATTCTAGCGTATGATTAACATCGTCCATACTGTCCAGAAGTTCTATGTAAGGCGTTATTTCAAGTACTTCTTTATTTAGAAAAGCTATCTTTTTTTGTAAATTCTCTTCCATGTCCGCTTTGAAAGTTTCATATGCTGCAGCATTCCTATCAAAAATAGGTTTGATGGCAGTGAGCCAGTTCACCGTACGTGTGTTTGAGTCAACGTGCTCCTTTGTCAAAGAAGTCATTTCTAAAAGGTTTGATATGATATTGATTTGTTTCATTATTCTTTCTTTTAAAGCTTCAACTAAGACAGTCTTGGCATAAAGAATATATACACCCTGTTCTATTAATTCAGCGGCATTTTTAGGTTCCTTCAAAGCTTTTTCAGCAATTTTTTCAAATTCAGAACAAATGCTGTCATTTTCATTCATATGAGTTTTAACTAACCCATCAATAATGTCGTTGATAAATTCGTTAGCTTTTTGTTTTAAACCAGTCACCATTTCTAATTGTCCAACTACAGCACAATTAAAATATTCATTTTCAAGCGTAGCAGTAATATTAGAGTCAATTGTTTGGAAATACATGATCTTATTGCGAGCTTGTTCAAAATCTTCTGTTTCATTAATGAATTGAAGTAAGGCAGCCTTGGCGGGTTGACCGTACAGCATATCATACTTTTTTCTTAATTCATCTAGATAAGCAAACAGTGGTAAATATACTTCGCCCAGTCGAGTTTGCAGTCTCTCGTGTCCATTTTTTCGCACCCACTCATTGTACACGACAGGCAGAGCATCATTTAAATATGGAATTTTAAGATACTCCTCCATAGGCATAAGTCTTTGTGCAATGTTAGAAATAGCATCGGCAATGTTGTGATAAACATTGAAAAGAGTATCAAGTGTAGGAAAATAATAAAACTCTCCATCGAAACGTAGCTCTAAACGTAGGATAGGAACACATCCAGGATCATCGAGGTCATCTATTATAGCATTAATCGACCGACGCATCAGTTCTTGTATTTGAATCGATATCATTTTTGTAGCGCAACTAACAAATTCAGGAATTTTCTTCGGACGCATGTTTTTTAAACATCTAGGATTTTTCATCCATTTAATTAATACATTATACCACGTACTTGAAACTAGATAGTCTGCGCGTTTTATTTCTTCCAGTATTTTAGTCTCGAACTCTTCTAGATGTATAGGTCCTTTCATACGGTAATTCTTTATTTTTATTATACAATTTGGGAACATTTTTTCGGCTGATTGAAGAATAAGCCTCACAAATGGATGTAGACTTAGCGCCTCAGTTTGTATTTTCTTTCTATGTTTTAACATTTTTTCATGGTGTTCTGTTCTTCCTTTAAATTTAAAATATGGTTCTCTATACCGCTTCCGAGAAACACCCGGCACGTCCCGAATTATAGTTTTAACTGCAAATTCATGTAGTTTTTTATCCCACTCTATTTTGCTTTCATTAATGAGATCTTCTGTAAGAGCCGGGAAAGCATTGCGTAGTTTGGCAGGTATCAGGCTTCTAATCTTTCTTTCCCACGACTTAAGCATCGGCGGTGGTTTAATGTTTTTAGCACATTCTCGTAACGCAGCAATGTGCCGGTCCTCGGATATCTCGAGGAAGTCTCTCTCACGGCGCTGCACGGGCGGTCGAGCGATCTTCACTTTCTGGTCGGTGGCTTTCGCCTCTAATAATTTCCGAAATTTCGCTTGTTTATCCTAAAATGAAAAAAATGCGCCGATGTACATTACATACTTTGTCTAAAAAGATCTAGAAAGATCAAGGTAATTGTGCAATTATTTATTGGAGATGACAAAAATCAAGAAAGACTTCAAAAAAATTGTTTAAAAAATCTCTTTTTTACGCTACGTCCCGTGAAACTTATGATTTTTAAAATTCCGTCCGTATTGACCTGAAAAAAAAAACGTTGACAAAAAAAAACGAAAAGTCTGGCGACGGTGCCCTTTAGTCTATCATTGAAAAATCAAGCTTAGCTCAAAATACAGGCAGCGACACTTGGTTTATGAAGGGATTATACCACTTAAGTGGTGTTGAAGTTGCCTTCAAAGGATATCGCCAAGTTTCCCTTCCCATCTTTAAGTAAATATAAAAACATTACCTTAATTCGATTATATGGTGGTAAAGGTGTAAAAGGTAAGTTGTCCATCATATGCACGTCTGGTATAGGCGGCAAGGGCGGCACTCGACATCCGTTCTTCGTCTGCAACAGCTTTCGTAGATCTCTCTCCTCCATTTGAATTTCTTCTACACAATATATCACTGCAATAAAATCTTCACCAAGCTCACGTATTAAACATAAATATTAAATCCATGTTTATTAATGTATCAGATCCTTGCTCGGTGTTGAAATATAAAACGATCAAACAAAAACTGTTGTCAAGGTAACGAAATGTCAATTCATTTGTAAAGAAAAATTCAATCTGTCATAATATACTGCTGGCTGTCAACGAACATGATAAAAAATAAACATACTTACGACTTCAACCCAGAAGAGTAGGCAGATTTTAATATTTTAGACTTTTTGCCCTCTCACCTTTTCATATATGAATAGTTCGAGACTTGACCGAGATTTTTTTTTTACTTGTCATTGAAAAAAATTTTGGGATCTACTAGTTTTTTTAAATAAAAGACAAATATAACATAGGATGTGGCCTGTATTCGTACAAACATATGTATTATTTTATACTTTACACAACATTTACTTAATTAAATATTTACAATACAATACATGTGAATGATATTTGGCAGTTTTTCGCATAAAATACGATACTGTACAAAACATGTTGAGTCAGATCGATAGAAATTCGATGACGAGATCTAATCATTGTTTAGGACACAAAGGACAAACACTACAGGAAAAGTGGACTGTAAATGTGTACAATAATAGCTGATTCATTACACTGTAATTTCGTAAAATTCATATTCGCATTATGGTCGCGCGTATACCTTTGACTAAACTATCGCACAACTGTTTAATCGCATTTTGATTCCTATAAGCTTATATCGAGAGGTGCGCACACTACTCGATATTAGTTGTGCAACTAAAAAGTTGAATCGGCTGCGAAACAATCGACAATCGCACAAAAGTTGTGCGATAGTTTAGTCAAAGGTGCACCCACTCTCAACATTTACTGTTGTCAATATGTTCGACTGTACAATAACCGACTATATATTTAATGGGCTCTGTGATTTCGCGCACATGCGGTTAGTCCGTTTGTTGAAGAAATTGATGTCTACTTTTCTATCTTGAATTATACATTTAGTTTTAAATGACTTACAATTATGGCAGGATATACATTTATTAATGATATCGAGAAAAATATTGATAACATTTTGCCTTGATAAAACTGATAACGATTTTCATCGAATTTTTAATTAACATTAATAAATTTTTCTTTACTAGCCTCATACAAAAGAAAAAAAGACTATAATACAGTAAATGTACAATCACTTTTTGCTAATGATACAGTCAATAACAATTTTAGTATTCATTTACATGTAAATATTTTTATAAATGATTTTTCAATAAAGCTGTCTGAAATAGGTATGAATAATTGAAGTCAGGTGCAATTTGCAAAAAGATGTGAAGTATAAAGTTTATGAATATTATTATTCCCCAACATGTAGAACGTTAGAATTAAATTTACTGATAATTCAATATCACAAAGGTTTTAGTAAAAGGAATGTAAAGTTAATCACATTTTTTGGTATTTTTTTAACATTTTCCATATGCCTTCTTTGACAACGAGACACAAAATATTATAGTTTTAGAAAACGAACAGGCGGTTCCTCTTGATGTATAACAATTGTTTTTAATATGAAGATAGCATCACAATATCTACTATCTTTTTTAAAAGTTCACATTGCCGAAACATCTGTCTAAAACATATTAAACAACAGTTTTTACAGAAAGGATAAGGATGGTAATATGTAAATGAACGGATATTTCAACAATGGATCATTGGTTACTAGTTTGAAAGTTTTCCAATAATTGAGGGTCTATTACGAATTTACATAACATTGCGAGAACGAATTCGTAACGTCATCAATGTATGAGATTTGTTCGTGTACTCCCCCGGTGGCTGCAAAAATCTAATACAAAACTATCGATTTACGAAAACGTTCTCACACATATCTGTAATACGCCCTCTGTTGTCAAAGCAGACCTAAGACATTGTGACAAATAACAATTTTCAACGTATTCTGGAATTTTTTTGCACTTATTTCACTCAGTCTTTTTTCGATGTTACACTTTTATCGAAACAAATGGCACTGTAATGGACATGCAACACTTACTAAGGTAAGTACACGCCATTTTAGGAACATACCAAATACCCACGATAAAAAATTAAACGTACAAAAATATTATTTGTATTAAAACTATATAAAGCAGTGGCCCATTTGTACATCTAATATCATTATGCTTATACAGATATATGTTCTAGCATAAAACGAATATACGACTCTGAGTATAAGATCTAATTTCTACTTCGCATCTGACCGCGAGAGGTCGCTCTATGTATGCGTTTACTATTTCCACTGGAGCGTTAATCGCGCGGCTAACCGCTAAATGGAAATAGTCACTTAGTTCTTCAATAACCTAGCCAAATAACACAATAAGCAAGAAACCCATAGTAATTATTAATCTAACGATTGTAGATATGCTTTTATAAAATAAACATACCAATTTGGGTATTTTAACAGTAATATTAACACCTTATTACAATATTACAGATTAAAAAATAACACTTATAGCCCTTAATATAACAATTTTTAATACACAATAATATAATCTTTGATATAGGACTTAAAAGCCACTGACTTGCCATAATCGTTTTCTTTTTAAAAGCAATTTATAACGTAAAACTTTAGCTGAAGTTACCCTTTAAAAATAGAAAAAGACATCTAAAAGGTTTTTTGTTTGAATTTAATTCGGACCCCTTAGCGATATGTTTAGTGATTTTAGAAATCCTTTTAGAAATAGTTATAAAATGCGATACCCGTATCTCTTCAATCAAATCTACTACTGCAAGTCAAATCTGGTACAACTTTTATGCAAACCGATCCATTATTATATCTCATTAAAATTATGAACAATATCAATAAATAGCAAAAATACCTAAATGCTATAAAAAAGAAAGTAAGGCGAAACTAGAATACAATGAAATAAATACGCAAAAAGGTACAAAGGCAAGTCAGTAATTTCGAGTACATAAGGAGATTGCCAATTAAGCCCGGAGCACAGTGGGCCTGTGGGGTCATACATTAGCACCGAGCAGCCTCTCATCAGCCGAGTGCTCCTCGTCTTCAGATCCAGACTTCTCTTTCTTTATTGATTGGTATCGTACCTGTTTAAATATATTACGGTGAGTTTACATATAACCGTCTCTTTCACTCTCATTGATAAAGTAGACAAAATGTTTAATATGAATGACACCAAGGTCGAATTCTATTTCCTAGTCAAGTAAAACCCTGGCCTGGGGAATTCTACCGAATTCTTTACATCACTTTAGCAAATGAATTAGTTCCATATTTTAACGCAATATTATATTTCTGGTAAAGATATACAATTATAAATTTACATCTATACTAATATTAACTATAATAATATTATAAAGAGGAAAGATTTGTATTTTTGTATTTTTGTATGTATTGAAATAACTCAAAAACTACTGGGCCGATTTTAAAAATTCTTTCACCGTTAGAAAGGTAATTTATCCGTGAGTAACATATTTTTTAATTTCACGCGTCCGAAGTCGCGGACAATAGATAATGTAATAATAAAGGTTGATCATAATAAAAATAGAGGTTAGTTCGAAATATCATATACAATAGACGTTATGAAATGCAAAAGACGAAACTACAGATATTCAAATTAAATACATATAAAAATATTATGTAGGACACAAGCATATCCATTTGAAGGCGATGATATTTACCGCTATTCATATCTACATGCAATACACAGGCTTCTTACTAAGTCTTCATTTTATTCTGCGCGGACGTAGTTAACGACGAAGTTCGTCTATAAATAAATTTATAATAGGACTTTTATGGGACAAATGGCTTGTTAAATATCTCGACTTTTTGACCGACTTCCCAAAAGAAGGAGGTACTCAAGTCGTCTGTATGTTTTTTTTTTTATTTTAATTTTTTATGTGTGTTACGCGATAGCTCTGGCCCTGGTGGACCGATTTTGAAATTTTTTTTTTATGTATAGTAACACATTTATATACCATTGGCTTCATTAAAGAAAATTCTATTATAAATTATCGAAGTTTATCTGCGAAAAGGTCAAGAAGTTGAAACTATTATAGTTGTAATCATTTATGATAATAATACATACCTTAGTTTTTATCTTTGAACTCACTCCTCTCGGATGATACATTAGGAAATTATCCGTAACCCAGAATATTAAAATCTGAAAAAAGTAAGTAAGCACTATGTTCTATGAAACATATAAAATTTAATTATTAGTTTGAATTAATGCTATAAGATAAAAAAGAGTTTAATTTTTCATACTATACTCTTAGTTGTAGGATCTCTTCTTTCATATAAAAAATATTTACACCATAAAATTATAATGCTTTAGTTTCTGTAACTGAAGGCTATATACTGAACCGAAACAAACACTTCGCATCATCGCCGTTTACAATCAGACAGATGTCAAAATGTTAATCAGAATAGGGGTTTATTTAAGACGCTGTTGCATATTTCAATGTTGTTTCAGTATTCTGCCGTGATATATTACAGCACAGCCTCACAAATAATCGTCTACGGGAATCATGAAACCAGTGACTAATTTTTTATTGTGACAATAATCAATAACCAAAGCTATTGTTATTGCATCTACTATACAAAACAAATAAAACTTGAGTTATACTTACATTAACAAAGAATGGAATGATGAGCATAACAACAGCAAGCTCCAAACGCGGATCGGAGACTGGAGAGAGTCGAAGAGTTGAGAGTACAGCCACAACAGGCGGTAGTCGGAGTACTAACGCTAGTACGGATTTAGCAAACGTCGCCAACGCCGCGTACAGTATACACTGGCATATCCAAGCTGCACACATTGGGGGTTTGCCTGGGAGGAAACAACAATTAAAAAGTAAAAAGAAACCCTTAAAATTATTGTTAATCTACACTAACAGTAGATGTGTACGAGAAAAAAATAAAAACAGTACACAGTGATGGGATAACTGAGTACTAGTTACTTTAACCATCATACATTTAAGATATACTCACCGTATTCTCCGAAATTAATTAGTGGAATGTCATAAGTTCTGGCACAATACTGAGCCAGTCTTATTCCAGCCCATATTATAAGCAAACCTAATGTAGAGTCCAACATAAAGTTCACTATGTACCTGTAAGGATAAAATGTTTTCAACAATAGATTATATGAAACAAGCTATTGCCCCACAACTTACACACAGCATTTAAAAACAGGAAGTAACCTATACATTCTCCCAGACTATGGTCTACATCTGTCACAAATTGGATTGAGATTCATTAAGCAGTTCTGGAGATACATAGTAACATCCATACATCCAAACTTTGCATTTACAATATTAGTATGATGGATGAAACAAAAATTTTGTACTGGTATTTCTCCTTATTGTTAGTTTGGCTAAATAAAAAATGAACCATGAATATATTTTACAGTATTCTATGTCCAAGAATAGAGTTAAGATATCATATAAAATATTATAATCTCATTAAAATGTAATCGTATTATATTAGGGGACAGATTTTTCATGAATATGTATCTAATCCTTACCATGTGCATGGATTTCCTGTAAGATGTGGTGAAAGCCATACATTAGCTGCATGTATGATGAGGGCACCTAAGCCTTGCTTTGATGTATCATAGAACCAAATCAACCAAGGTCTTCTAGCATAGCGTGGCTCACAAAATCTTTTACCTGAAGCAACATTATACAGTATAAGTTTTCTAAAGGATTTTAATATTTCTGAAAAAACTTGAAATTGTTTTTGTTATTATTTATTTTATCAAATGTATATTACTAAATACTTTATAAAGCACATTCAAGTAATTTAATTAGTAAAAATCGGGTAAAATTAGAAGTTAAAATTTGACATTGGCAATATGTTGAACTTCGCAACAAGTAAAGAACATAAGTGTCGCAATCTTACCAATTAAGCACGTAAAGGCCAAAACAGCAAGCAGAAACTGCATAAACCATCCATAAGTATCAGTCAGTGCGTCTTTGGAACAATGAAGCTCCGACCAATAAATATAATCGGAACTGTTATTCATTTTTCATTTCTTATTAAATATATCGAATATGTGGAATTATTTTTCAGACAGCTAGAAAAATAGACATATTTACAACTACTAGTAACTTTAATAACTTCACACTAAATTATAAACAGCACAAATTAAATTGATCGGCCTTTCATTAAACTTTAAAATCGTAAAATCGTAAATTCGCAATTTAATTTTAACAGCTGACAGTGACATTTGTATTTGTAATTTGGACATGTGTTTGACAAACAAACAATCTTTATAATTTTGTCAAGGCAAGGCATAACTCATCATCGTCGTGCGGCGTGCGGTGCCGGCATAAAATATCTTCAACACATATTTAGAACAAAGAATTGAACTTATGTTGTAATTTACGCTAATTTCTGATTCTAATTATTTATTAACATGTTATTTAAATGGAAAATCCATCTGACTGATTTACACATCACAGGTTCTTTTCTATTTTTTTTTGTACAATTTATTATATTATTTTGAAAATTGTTTCTCATTTTAAAGTTAAAAATCTCCACAAATATTTCTTTTTCAAACAGTAAAGTGCTAAAAAGCACCGGAGAAAATTACCTACCAAAAAAATCTTTCTTTTTGCTACCATTTCTACCACTAGCTACCGTTGCCATTTTCCTCCCATTACCGCCATTTTTTATTATTTTGTGATTCATAAACCTATATCTAATAAACGATATATATCACTATAAACTGTAAAAAAGAATTCATTATTGTTTAAAACAAAAGAACCAATATACGACAAATAATTTTGGTGAGTAATTTTTTGCAAATTGTACACTTAAGTTTGTAAATTTATTTTTTGTAATACTTTGTTATAATTTACGCCATGGTATTGATTAATTTCAACCGGCTTTTTTGTTCTTATTGTGATTATATTGTCGGTGTAATTGAAAAGTGTTGCATATAATCATAATTTGTCGTGAAATCAAACTACATGAGTATCATACATTTTGTTGGTTATGTGGATTAGGATATTGTTCTGTACTTATTATTTGGATATTAAAACATGTTTTCCTCATCAAAATTGTTATTTTATACGCTCAGAATTTCTAATACATATGTGTTGTATTGTTATATTAATTTAATGTATTTACCCTCTATTTCAAAAAGCACTTACATCTTTAATCTTAACAAAAGATTAGTTTTGTATGGGCTATATTTAATTGAAATTGATTGTTTAACTAAAACCATACTAGCAAGAACAAAGCTTCCTGATGTTAGAAATTAACAAGTTAAGGAATCTGACATACACATACATTATATATTTCTTTATACTGAACTAATATTTTTAAGCATTATTTCCTGTATTTTATCTCTGTTAGTAGATTAAATGGAATTATAGGAATTAGTTACATTGTTATTAAATTTTATCCAGATCCTTTCAGCGTAAGCCAAGCTACTTTTTTTGTTTGTCATCTGCTCAGGTACATCCAAGCCAAGGTGGCTCCAGCCTACCGTAACCTAATGTATTTTAGTAGTTTGTTGACTCACATATCCGTCAATTTGATTATACATATGTGTTTAGGTTTTTCATTGTGTCTTCACAATGTTTTCCTTAATAATAATGTGTCAGATAATGTAAATACATATGAAATTCTAAAAAATAAAACAAGTCATAGGGTGGGGGGTCTCCCCGAGACCAGTTCAGCATTTAACCATCTGCTCAATATAATATATGCATGGTAAATACAACCATAGTATTTTTTAAATTTTTTTCAAATGCATAAAACATTTTTATAAGTGTTTTTTCAATAATCCATCAAACAAAAAAGTCTGTGGGGACAATAAAGACTGTCACGTTATTTATTGGCTTGCGTGCCTTCATCGCACTTATGACTGCTTTTACGCTGTCCGCCATTTAATTTGAGCTTACATGCAATACACACCACATGGCCATTACGTGTGGGCTATTGGAGAAAAAGTGGAGTCTAATTGCCGCCTCATCCCTTTCCCAGCGGTGGGTGGGGAGGTCCCAATAGCTCACTGGAATCGAAAGTAGAACGAAATAATTATAGGTGGTGGGTCTGTAGGGTGGCCGATGGTGGCCGTTCCCGCGCGCCTAGGTAGACCGACAACAAACGGTCGCGTGGCAACTACTCATGACATATGCATGAGAGTGGCTCCAAGCCGAAGCTTGAATATACGAGGACGCGGAAATTACCAGACTCTAATATATAACTTATACGAGATGTCTCGCCGCCTGCGCCTGTCGTGTGGCGCGGCCCTGCAATTACCATCACGAAAGTCCGATGCCTTCCCACCTGTAACTATTTTCGCCGACTGACCACCACAGTCTTCATAAGTCATGAACCACCCCACAGTAGTGCATCATTGTAAATTCACTTTAATTCTTCACCTATCACGCAAAACTTGAAACCATTGTTTTTTAATTTCCTGTGTTTCAGTCCATTCTGTACCTATATAGACTGCTTTTGTTGAAGTTTTTAATTATATCTGTAACACAATAAGATCTGCTACAAATTAATTAAAAATATATAATAATTAAACGTTACATGAAGAACGACAAGTCCTTTTATTATAGTTATTCGCATTGAAGCTAAGCAAAAAAACTTCTTATATTATTTCAAAACTAGATTGCAACTTTGCCGCCAATTGATTTAATTGAATTAAAAAAGAAATCGTTGCAAATATGATATAATAAATACAATATGATTATTTTCTTTAATTCGTATACATCGTATATCGTATGTTTACCGATACACGTGAAAACTCGCATAACGCTGTACTAACATTCAAGAAAATATAAAAGGAATGATAAGTACGTGATAGTAATATTATATGATATACAAGTATCATTTGTTCAATGCCCGACACACCGCCTCGAAGAAGTTATGATCGATAGAGCCATCAAATATTCACGCGGCAGAGGCTAGCAAGGAAACGGAATAGTTAACTATTGTCAGAAAGGCCACGAGGGGTGAAAATACCCCCCCCCCTTTATACTAATTGCATAACTGCCTCATCGAATGGAAAACTAATCTAGAAATTGTCGGGTTTTAATGAGCTATTGACCTGTATGACTGATAAAGGAACCTTTTGTACATTTATTTTAGATCAACTGGAATATTCCAACATTTCCTGAAGAATCAACCACAAAGACCGAGATAGAAATTAAATTAAGAAATCCACATTCGCTAGAACTGTTTAGATACTACAATACTAAACCTACATTTGGGATTCCAACTTTAGACAGTTTTGACCTCTTGTCCCCACTACTAAACAACCATTTTGAAACTGATTGGTTTATCCTTTTTTCTGGCATACAAATACCTTTTATGTTTCTAATAATTGTTTTATTGAAATAATATAAATAAAAGGCATTTGGTCAATTATAGAAAACCATTCTTAATTGACTTTTCACGTAGATCTTAGACTTCATTGTACGAAACAATACGCAGACTTTGCACAACTCACTTTCCACTGAGAGATTCGCGATAAAACATAACGAAAGATATGCAATAAGAGTATCCTGCATTTAATATTATACGCGAAAATAATGCAAAAAGCTAGTTTCTTATTTATTCAATGAAGAAAAACCATTTTTTTTTTTTTTTTTTTTTTTTTTTTTTTTTTTTTTTT
>LD699926.1:85162-104548 GCA_003118335.3 Papilio memnon
GTACATTAAGGAAGATAAATATACCTGTAGCATCATAATCTCTAGCGCGAGCAAAACTTCTGCCGAGCTTGTTTATCTTGCCAGTTGCTTTGTCTATGGTTATTACATCACCCGCTTGTACCTAAAATAACAAATCACGTGAATTTACTGAATTTTTCAACAATCAATTGTATGAGTCGCTGCAAACACATTGTTAGGTGTAGGGGGCATTTAGGGATGTAGCATGAAGGCTTTGCACAGTGTGTGGATGACTTTGACCAGCAAAGATACTTAAAAAAAATATTATACCTTTTCTTTGAGTAGTGAGTCAATCATCTTAGTGCCCATGTCATAATTGGTCTCCATGTCAGTTGTCTTGAGAGTAAGTCGGCCCACCCTTGCACCCCCAGTGCCTACAGCTCTCTCTATCACTACTTCCACTACTTCCCCTTCTATAATCTCAGATTCTTCTCTGAAAAAAGTTATTGATTGAATATTGAGTGTTTCATGAAATAAAAGGATTGATAAGTTATAAATTATGCAAAAGTACTATAGATAAAGGAAAGCTTACTTGATTCTTATGCCAATAGATTTTCTGATAGCCTGTGTCAATGCTTCTGTCTTACTCATTTCTAGGGAGTAAATTTCAGAACCTGTAAAGGAAATATATAACTTGAAGACTTTTTAAAGCAGTACAGTCATCTGCTTGCTTAGCTGCTGCTATGTTAGCAACTTTACATTGTTACCAAGTATTTAATTAATTGCAGATAACATACCAGCCATACTGGTAAATGGTGTGTCAGGACCCAGGGCCTGCGCAAGACCCATAGCAATCGCCGTCTTGCCAGTTCCAGGCTGACCAGCTAAGAGAACAGCTCGCCCTGCTATTTTTCCTGGAACCAAAACTTAATTTAAAGATCAAGCTCAATTATGAATATTAACAATTAAATTTCAATTTATCAATCGCATTCAACAAGTGTAAACTACTAATTTTTCCTCATTTATATAATAATGTTCTAAAATCTAACCTAGAAATTACTGGTTACTATAGTAACCTATTAGTTTATTCAATATATACCTTCTCGAATCATCTGTAAAATAACACCGGCGGCTTTTCTCGCCATCTTCTGGCCCACCATTCCTTGAGACACTGCTCTTGGCTCCAAGGAATCATCTAAACCGAGTCCTCGTATGTGAGAATGGGCGCCAATCCTTTCAATGCGAGTTATGGAACGCACTTCTTGTACTTGGGCTGCTGCTATCGACTGTAACAATAATTCATGAATTTTTTCAATTTAATATCTTTACATGATTTTGAATATAAGAGGTTAGGATAGTGTTATAAGCATTATATGAAAACTGTGATTATTGATGATCATAAAAGCTTACCGCCATTTTGCTTGTCGCTTTTTGTAACTGGCAAATTATATTCACAAAACGATTATTTGTATTCCCTTTAAAACTTTATTTTAATTTCCAAGCGACCAAAGCAAACACCGCGACCAAAAAACAAAAACACAATGTGACACAATACAATGTTGCCATTTATGAATTCAATTAGGTGTAATCATCAAAGAGTAAGTAACTACAATAGTGAATTGAACATCACTATTTCGCAATTTTCCTAGGATAATTGTGAAGATTCTAGACTCAAGAAATTGCTCATCATCATCACCCAAATTCATTCAAAGGTGTGTTGTATTTATCTCCATGCTCGGCAAAGAATTAATTTTAAAAAATGTGCTGTGCCCCAGATCAACTTTTTATTTTTTTCTAGCATCAACTTTTTGTAAGGACCACCGAAAACATTTTTTTTAATTAGTAGGTCTCCTGTGAAAAGAGTCTTGGAGAAAATAATGAAGCAGAAAGCTATCGACATAACAATAACATAATTTGTACCATTAACGTTTTAATTGGGTTTATTTGCTTTTAGATGCGAATGGGTTATTGTTATTGTAATAAAAATCATGTTTTAAGAAAACAGTTTAATACTTCCTTTGTAATTATTTAAATCAATACTGTCATTAATATATTGATACATTCTTGTAAATTATTCATAAGTCACAATAAATTTAATATTAACGAAACGCGTGTCTCTCACCGCTTGCACCCATGCAGATTGATCAAGCGTTTCATTATTACAGAAAAATAAATAAGGTATTATTAACGTCTATCTATAAAACATATTACAGTCTGATATTTCTAAAATATTTGAAAAGGAAGTCGGAAATATCGTAATTCGGTCGAATATTAAAACTTAACTTAAAAATATAAATTCAATGCCCGAACTTATTTTTAACACAATAAATAAACATGAAATAATTAAAAACTATTTTACTATGTCAGAAAATTGTAAGCAAGTTCAAATGTAATTATAAAATATTGCATTAATATTATTTAATACTAATTTGGCATTTATTCAACACTGGCAAGCTGGACGTGGCTTTAAAAAATAAACCTTTGGATAATCAGGAACTAAAAAGTGCAAAATCACACACAAAGTTAATAGTACGATATCCCTCGTATAGCTTATGTAACAATCATATTATGACTAGTCAAACTTAAAATTAATAAAATTTAACATTGGTCGTTGTGCCATTTTTTTAAATGTTTTAAATATTTTTCAATTTTTTTAACACTTTTATATTTTCTCGTTCTGATATCGATCAATTACAATAATTACTTATTACCGTCATTATTGTAATTGGTCGTGCAGAAAATGTCGTCGCAATCTGTATTGTCGGTGTCAATTGAAGGCGTATTTTCATCGATCTGCAAATAAAGAGAAAACAATAAAATTTTGCCGCTGTGGCTAAATTTAGAAGTAATGTAACAAAGAAGGCGATTGGAGCGTCACCATAGCTAACGGAAGCATTTGCGTTTACAGACATGTAGTTCAGTGTGAACAAGGCCTTATAGTGGACATGTGTAAATAAGCTCTGGATCAACTCAATAGTGTAGCTTAAAGACTTGACCCATTGAGTTGTAAATCAACAACTACACGAGCCGCGAACTGTACGGCGATTTGCATCTCAATATATAAATCACAACTCTATGCATGTAAATTGAGCCAATCTGTGAAACGGTTCATTTGATGTGCTTCACACAGTCATGATCTGTAGGTCATCTTATTTAGTTAATATTTATAGCCATAACATCATAAATTAATGAATACTTACATGTGTTCACTAATTAGTTTTCTTAGTATCCTTGGTCTCCTCCTTGGGTTGTCCCTTGCCGAGCAGCTTGGCGAGCGAGTCCCAGATACCGCCCATAAACAGCGCGCAGAACAGATTCTCGAACGGCACGAACGGATCGTGTATGCCCAGCAGAATTGATGACAACTACGAGAAAGTGAATCATTAAAAAAAAAACAAAAACTCCAATATCGCCGCACTTGGAAAGGAATATGGATAGAAGAATACTGTTTAAAGTAGAGATCACAAATGGACAAACTAGCAAACTTAATAAAAATATTATTACAATGATTATTACAAAACATTCTGCTTATGTTATTTATTAAATGTATATGGAATCTTTACCTTAAAGTAGACGAAGAAAATAACGATGCCGAAGTAGACGAGGGCGTGGGGAGCCGAGATCAGATCCGTCTTCTTGTCCAGGACGAAGATCACTGAAGCCACCAGAGATGCCTTTGTGTAGCTATATAACAAGTAAAGTGATTAAAATAATTTTATTTAATAAATAATTATGAAAATAATTTGTATTTTACGTTACTTACAAGCTAGGCTGCATAGTCTCCATAGCAGTGGGGGTCCACGCTCCGCGCACTAAGCGCTCGATCAGCTTGGTGAAGCCAGCTCCATTGCCCTTCAATGTTCCTAAAATCAAAGACAAAATCTTAAGTTTTGTCTTGGTTAACTTATGCTATACCATTATTGCGTGCGTATTCGAACGGGCGCTTTTTTAAGGCCTCGTTAAAACTCGACGTTGGCGTTTCTCTAGCGACGAATGCTTATTCTAGTTACTTTCTCCCGGCGCTCAAAATGCAACACTACGCGATAAAAAAGCGTCGCGCTTTAAAAGCGCCATATGAACAGATACATGGAAATGCATTTATTCTCTTTCAAGCGTCCGTACTAATGGGGTTTAAAAATTAACCAGTTCTATGCATTTTTTAAAATTTAATTTGTTACATACCGACAATAACCATAATGATGTACGCATTGGGGTATAATTTGGCGGCATGGCTGACACCGTCGTAAACCTTCTTCGCGCGATATATCTCCTTCATAGCAGCCGCTGTTACCTTTACCGGTAAGAACTTCGCCACTTTATAGCCCACATCGAATGGCGTGTAAAATACTAAATACCTAAAAAAAATTATGTACGAAAAATAAGATAGGTTTGACTCCGCTATTTGCCTACTAGTGTAACAAATTTTAGGATATGCAAGAAAGTTTACCATGTGACTGTTCCAATGAGTAGTTGTGGAGTGTTCTTAAGGGGGGCAAGAATGGGCTCGCCGAGCAGGCCATTGGCCACCATCCCGCCCGCGAAGATCACCAGCATCGTCGACAGCCAGCATGCCAAAGGATGCTTACGGGAGAACGCTTGAGCCCCTGCAACAACAATGTCACAAATACAACTTGAAAGCATATACAAAACAATAAAGTACTTTTTTTAAAATAAATGCAGCAAGCAAAAGCGATTTCTTCACATTGCACAAAACGTACTGATTATATTCTCTTTGGCACAAAATCAATTTCACTTTATTGACGTAATAAAATAACAAAGCTTGTATATTCTTTTGTTGGTTTTGGACGAAAGTGACACAATCTTTGGATCAGTCTATCGAAATCATTTTGAGAGGTAGAAAAAAATAGAGTCTTTTAATCACGGGAAGGTGAAAACATTTTGCTATTAAAGGTCCACCATTATCCGTTAATTCGCGCCATTTCGATATCTTTGATACTTACGATCTAATTATTAACTAATCCCTTCTTATGTGTAACGTTCTGCTATATTGTATCTCTCTGTCACTAGAAATCTCAAAAATAGTCCGCGAGAGTTTTATCGTCTTATTTTATCTATATTATGTGGGCAAAGCTAATAGTTTTAGATAAAAATGTAAAAGAATTCAAATGATTTCATTACTGATCTACGCATAAACTAACGAATAAATTCGCGCTCCCTACAACCGGCTCGTTGGTCTAGGGGTATGATTCTCGCTTCGGGTGCGAGAGGTCCCGGGTTCAAATCCCGGACGAGCCCAAATTAAGTTTATTTTTGTTCTTCAAATTAGTGATTCAAATACCTAATTAATGGGCTATTTTTGTACTTTACATCTTTCGATCAAACAACTCACATGCAAGGTTTTTCCTCTTTTTGTTTTTTTAATAGCTATTTTAGTTATGCGCCATCTATCTTTCATGAAGAAAATGTGCATGGAAATAATTTTCACACAGCTTTATTTTCATACAGTATTTTCGAGAAAGGTTCTTATCTCATACCTAACCTCTCATGATCAAATTATACGAATATCTAGTTTGTACGTAAATTATCAGATAAATTTTAACAGATTATTCCTTAAATTTCGTAGAGTATGCAGTAAAATAATCACGAATGATAAATTAAAAACATTTTATGTGCTTCAATATACGACGGCTTAATTTTTAACTCTATAATCTTATAACTTAAAAATACAAGGCTATAGTTTTATATTCTAATTGAAATTGTTACTGACCATTGAGATCCTTAGTTATTACAGTATTTAAGACGCGGGCACAAATCTATTTTTAAACTGAATTGCTGCTTTTATTTTTGTATAGCGCTGCCCCAATACAAATTTACTTTCTACATAGCAGCTATTCGAGGATGCGGAAGTTAATTATATTAACGGCATTGTTAAAAATAAATCAATTTACACTTACCAGATCCTAAATCTTCTCTGACTGCTAAGGCGCACAATAAAGAATGTGCGACATCAAAATAAGGATACATTTTCAACTTTATGACCTGGTTGGCCAAATCTAAGAAGGCTTCGGGATCCATGGTGCTTGTTTTTCCGCAATCACACTATTCCTAATTAATTTTAGTACAATTTAACACCGACAATAAAGTGACACGAAACGCCCGTGCCTGCGACTATTCGCGGGCGTTGCAGCCGCGAGACTGGCGGGGCGAGGGACTGGACGCAGAGAGCGATCAGAATTTAATTTTAATGAGCGCTGTCTGTATTCTAATATTTTGTTCAAGTATTGTAGAAGCAAGAAGCCAATATTATTATTTTAGCTTATAATATAATTTGACATTCTCCATTTATTATGAAATCTGTCAATATTATTTTTTTAAGTTTGATGTTTCTGTATTTGCCACAGTGTCATCGAGTTTCCGTAGTGTAGCGGTTATCACGTGTGCTTCACACGCACAAGGTCCCCGGTTCGATCCCGGGCGGAAACAGTTTTTTTTTAACATTACTTAAATTTGTTCGCTTATTTTTTTATAAATTACACTTTACATTGGCAGAAACTTTCCATTGCTCAAGAGCAAATATATTTTACTAGTTCTTCAGACGTGTCGTTGTAATAAAACAAAAGTTGTTATTTTTTCTTACATCATATATTCGGAATATACAATAATTCTTCGCAAGTTATAAAAATTATAAAACCTATGTATATCTATAGGAAATGTATAACATGGACATTTTAAGCATAAATAAGGACGACGTGCACATAATTTCTCTTCAGTCTTCATTTATTCGAAACACAGCCAAATAACTTTGGGAAAAAATGAAAAAAAATAAAAGTAACACTAAAGAAATAACACATATACAGACAAAAAATCGAACAATATTTAAGGCACATTGAACCCATGCCTGAGACGCTGAATATGTGTAAGATATAGAAAAAAAAACACTTATACATTTTATTAAATAAATCTAACATATGTTTTGCTCGATTTAAAAAAAAAATAAGAGATTCTTGTTAAATATATACTGTTTAAATTGACACTTCGGACAACAGAGTACAGTCAGCTTCATAGATATGTAGACAAAAAAAAAATAGAAACTTCTTCAGGTCCGGGGGTGAAAAATACTTATGCATGTATTTATGAAGCTGACTGTATTCGTGTTCCCGAAACTAAATCAAAAGTCTGTTTATTTTAAGGAAATTAGTTTTACAAATATATATATATATAATGCATTGATTTAGTGATATTAGGAACAGTTCAGTGAGTGATTATAATGTTTTATAGAACTAAAAAATAAGCTTAACCTTAAAAATAGGAACACCAAAATTTAATATAATTTTATATGTCATAGACATCGATATCATTTTTAATCATAGACATATAATCTATAGATGAACGATTTGTAAAATGTAATTTTTTTATTGTAACATTGGGAGATTTATCCCAACAAGAGGCTTTCGGAGGCCTTTTTTGCGTAACTTTTGTGCTACGGTTTAGGTCTTTATCATACTAATATTATAAATGCGAAAGTTTAGATGGATGGATGCTTGGTAGAGTTTGTAGCCTAAACGGTTGAACGGATCAGGATGAAATTTGACACAGACGTAGAATACAGTCTGGAAGAACACATAAGCATGGTTTTTTTTTAATTTCGCGCGAATAGAGTCGCGGGCAAAAGCTAATAGATTATATATCTATTTTATATTACGAACCCTTCACTCTTAACTATGATTATGAAAATTAAGGTCGAAGCGTAATATTTAAAAAAATAGTTTCTTATAAAATAATGATTCTAACAGATTACATTTGAAAACAGTTCAATGTATGTTACTTTAAAACATTGTTGTCTCATATTATTGCATAGAGAATGATAGAGATGCCAATACAAGTGTCGACGCTGAATAACAAAAGCACATTATTTGGACAGATGTTACGGACGCAAGAGAAAAACATTACATCGCATTTCGTGATGATCAATAGTTCATATAAGTTATAGTCAAATATAAGTTATATTCTACGTCACTTAACCCACTAATCCATATAAATGGACAGACTATAAGATTTTATTTCCGACATTTTGGCAGCTCCGAATTAGAACTGATGGGGATAAAATTAACCGTCCATAACATCAGCATGCCCATTAAATTCCGATCGAAATAAATGTTGACCAATCAACGCCCCTTCTATCTATACTAATATAATAAAGAATAAACACAAACTTCTTTGTTGCCTAAGATGTCAGCAATTACAGCATATTTTTGAATAATTCTTTTTTAATAAAAAGCTCTTCACTTACGTCACACTTTAGGCTACAATTATATATGTTTATGCTATCAAACTTAGGGGGTAAATAAATTGGAAAAAAACCTTCATGTGGGAAAGGGACCATAAACTACAAGCTGCCAACATTAAGGAAGCAAGGTTATTATGGTAACGGTGATTTTGTCATTTGCAATTGTGAATTTGACAAATGTATACAATAATATACAATTTTTATAATTTCATGCGGATGAAGCCGCATGGGAACAGCTAGTCCATTTATACAAATCAATGTCATATCATAAAGTATAGTCAAATAATATGTGAGCGGGTGCAAGATGTGCTGCAATCACTTAGTTCTAGGATATAAGTAAAACCTTCTTAGACTTTTTTTTTTAAGTATTGACAATTTTTTTCAGAATGTTTGATCAAATACATTTGAGTTTCCTTGTGACCTCTAAGATAAACGAAATGATTAATTTTGCATATTGAAGTCAATCGAGTTGCTGTCTCTTAAATTAGTTGTTAATTTTTGTTTGATATTGTTGTCAATTTCTCAATTACTATATTAATTGCTGCCAAATCCCAATAATCTTTAGTAAAAATTACTCTTACATAGAAATATGTAAATAGGTCGCTCTTCAAGATTTTCTAGGGCTCTTATTCGATGATTTTTCTGAGCATTCTGTAAAAATAAAATAATAGATAATTTATTATAGCAAGATTTATGTGATTTTGGACATTTTTGGTAGTTAAAATTTTAATAAATTAAATAGTTTATATTTTATTGTACTAAAAAAGTGTTGCCTAGTTTGAAAATCATTTTAGTTATGTATTTTATCAAAATTAACATACTATATACCTTTATGTGTACTCGCTTTCTTACCATTAGCTGGAACAAAACATAAAATAGTTAAAAAACACCTTTCCTGCTGATTACAATTGCTTTTTAATCTAAGAATAGTTTATATTAGTGGTGGACACACAAAACATGTGATTTTTACAAATATTTATTTTTCAAATATCACTATGTATAGAAAGTCATCTTTTAATCTTGCGCTTTTTCGCATTTAAATTTTTATTACAGAAGTCTGTAAAAAGAAATCACTTACCCATACCAGGCGTATGCAACACTAGTCCTGCTTTATTAATGTGCTGGAAGCTTCTTTCGCTCTGAAGTAATCGAAAACTTTCATCCTTTGCTGACATATCTTCACCTCTATCCTTTTTTATCGCATTATCTCTATGGTTCGTGTCTATGTTATTTTCATTGATTGACGAATGACTGTGACAGCTGTCATTTTGGTATTTGATCTCATCGGAGATGTCATTTTGCACAACTTCTTGTTCAGAATTAGCATCGTCAGCGGATTGATCGCTTTTTGCGCTCATTGGATTAGTTAACTGTAATATTAAAATATATTTACGTATTAAGACAATAGTACTTGTGCCTTGCGATTATAAAGTGATAAATGATCATTTCTAGATAGCTGTAGTCCAAATTAGAAATTATACCCAAAAATTTTTTATTAAGATGAATAAAAAATGTCCTTTGTAGACATTTTCCCCATACAGTTTAAACTGAACTTTACGTTATTAAGTGGGTATGGGAATTTTTTAAACCTTTTTAGATAACAGTTTATTTTCTTACCGTATAACTGGAATCATCCTCGGAGTCAGCCTGCAGTTCGACCATCATTTTCTCTATAAGTCTCTCCATATTGTCACTAGTAGTTGCCACCGGGCTCGCCTCCTGTCTGCCGTGCTTGTTGCGCTTCACTACCTACAGTTGACCATAACATTTAATTAAATTATTTTTAGACACACAAATATAAATCCACTTGTAGAGACTTGGTACTACAAATATGACTTGAAGTGTGCAGTTTTTTTCAACAATTCTTATAATCATAAGAACAGAATTAATATTCAAACAAGAAATAGTATTAAAATCATTAAAACCTCTTTTTAAATTCTTCATGTTACTTAAAAAAAAAACAATAATCTTACCAGGACTTCATCATTATTGCTGACACGTGTGGTATTATTATTATCGTAATTGTGTCGCCGGCGGAAGCACATCGTGAACTCGAATAGAGACTGCATGCTGCTGCACCACGAGGTGGGCTGCGCGGAGCCGCGCGCGCGCAGCGCCCTGCTGCCCTGGTACTTCAGAGTACGCAAGTAGCGACGCTTGCCTTGGATATATGTCACCTGGGAAAATATTACATCAGTCGTTGAGAATTTTAAATTAAAAGGCCAAAAGAAAAATATACGGATAATGGTATAAATATTCCTCTTGTGCATCAATACGTAACAAAGAGTAATAAGAAAATCTAGAAATTCATCAATGCATTTAAATAACCCACTCTTTGAGATCAAATCGTTAAGAAGTTATTTGGTTATTTGCTCACCACATCAGCTGATCTTAACGGCGGTTTGCCCAACACCAAATTGATGAGGGAAATCGACTCTCTGGTCACTCGGAGTACAACAAGCAGCATCAAGAAGAACACCCAGGGTAGGGGACGAATTAATTCTGGCTGCGGACGTTCGTCTTGATCCACTGGAACGAAGCGAACAGCTTTTTTTTAATAAAAATACCGCACTGACGTTTTATCACTAAGTTATTAAGTCATAAACTAAAGGACTATTAAATACTTCTACGGCACTATAAAGTACCATCAAATTGTCTCATCCAATAAATAAAATAAAATAAAGCGAATATTCGGACCCATTTTACACCATAATATTTTGACAAGTTTAGGTGCAATTTGATTGTTTCGACTGTAAGTAAAGTCATTTAAGTATTAAAAATAATTACATGGCGGTGGTACAGCCCATCGTGCGCTCTTCTCTATCGTCCACAGCAATCTGTCGGCCTGGCGCAGCATGCTCTGTCCGAGACGGTAGCTGGCTGCATACTCCGCTACACTGTGTAACATCTCCTGGATGAATCCCACTACCTCCATAGTTTCAGTTGTGGTACAGCTTGAAAGCTGATAAAAGCAATCCTAGGCGTTAAAACTGTTGACCATCACATCTGTCGATATCTAGCCGCTAAAAAAAACAACGTTGGATTTGTAATTATATTTATAAACTAGAGAACTACGTATTAAAACTTTCGTGAGACATTATACTATATGAGTTATAACACGGCTAAACCGTCGGCGGTGACCGTCGCGACGCGATAGCGAATAAAGCCGGTAACCACTCACCCTGAAGAAGGACCCCCGACGGGTCTGAAACTGGTCGGTGCCTACACCGGAGTGTTTTCACGTGAGTTTAGCCGTGTTATAACTCATATAGAGAACTTCGTGATAATTGACTTGCGATCCCGAGGTTTGTGAGATGGGCGTAAGTTATTTTATCAACGATTTAAATAGGAGAACAACTATAAATCAAAATTGATGATTAACTATCGGAACTATTATAGATTTAGTAAATAACTTTATTACTTGCATTTAAAAAAGTTTACATGTGCATTAACTTAGATATTGTAATATTATAACAATATTTACCAATTAAAAGAAAATATTATAAACTAGCTTTCGCCCGCGACTCCGTCCGCGCGGAATTAAAAAAAACAAAAGTAAGTAGCCTATGTGTTCTTCCAGACTATCCCCTACATTCATGCCAAATTTTATCGAGATCCGTTCAGCCGTTTAGCCTACAAACAAACATCCATCCATCCATCTAAACTTTGGCATTTATAATATTAGTAAGATTAGTTCAATATAATTGCAGTGTATAAATTATAATTTAACAAACACGATAACATATCACACGGTACAAAAGTCAATTATGAACTTTTAGATATTTACTGACCACTTAAATAATTATTACTTGCGCAAAATTGAATATTACTCACAACTCATGTGCGTGTCCGTCGAATAAAAAAAACCGAGAGTGCGTCGTTATCATTAATTTTCACTCTAGTAATTCATCAGGGTTCCCACTTTCGAATATAAAAAAAGTAAAAAGAAAAATAAACTTATTTTTTAGACCTTTATTAAGCTTTAGTAAGCCCTTATTTTATAACACTAAATGCCTTATGGCCATTGCCTTGGCCACCAATTAGGCGTAATAAATTTTTCACTAATTATTCCAATTGGAATTCACTGATCATTCGAAAATAAAAACGTGAGTTTACTAATTCTTCATTATAATGCATATAAAATTCACTATTATTCGATTTATTTAATGAGCAAGATATTACAATAAAAATGTACGTAAAATCTCGTATAACGACTTGGTAGTGTGCTTTTAATGCGAGCGAACGGCACAATTGACGCAGCAAAGGGCTCAAAGTGCTCGCGTCCACTTACCGAATGAATGACTTGATTTGATAATAACAAGTTTATCGTTTACCTATCATTTGTACACATTGTCGTGCGATTTACTTATTTGAGGAGCAAAGGTTGAACTTAAGTGTACTTAAGTGCTACGCGAGTATTAGATTTAATCCTTGAAATTTAAACGTTCGGTTTTATGCCCATAAAAAATACAAACCAGGTAAATTAATCCTTAACGCATCTCTGCGGTATTTACTATGTTAAAATACGTTTTTTATTCATCATCCACAAGTTATCAAATTTCTTTAAAGCATTTTTGCCATCTATTCAGTTATTCCTTTACAAAAATAAATCAAATGATACTTTCTAAGACATATTTTCTAAGCATTCTACACTCAAAAAAAATTAAAAAACAACAAAATTAAATTATTGCATTAACAAACAACCCTAATCAAAGTACTAATGAGTGCAGGAGTGGACATAAATATGTCGTTTTGACTTCTTTATACCTCGTTGATAATATGAGCTGCAAGGGGCATAGGTCACTGCAATCATACGGAGATATCACCAATGGAATATAATATACTAAACTAGCTTTCGCCCGCGACTCCGCCTGCGTGGTATTAAAAAAAACAAAAGTGAGTAGCCTATGTGTTCTTCCAGACTATCCTCCACGTCTATACCAAATTTCATCGAAATCCGTTTACCCGTTTAGGCTACAAACTCTAACAAAAATACATCCATCCATCGCTGTCGAACGGAATAAAAAGTATCCTATGTCCGTTTCCTGGCTCTGAGCTACCTCCTCAGCAATTTTCAACAATATTGGTGAAGTCCTTCTTGAGTTATAAGTGGTGTAACTAACATGACTTTCTTTTATGTATATAGATGTAATTAAACACCATTCAGATATACACTGCACTCCACACCTCCTCTGTTATTCAGATGTTAAGTAACAAAAAAATGTTGTTACTGAAATTAAATTATTACCTTTGTTGTCAACCTTTTTTTTATAAACAACCCTTTGCTTGCAACTTCATTTGTGCTGAATTAATAAGAAACTTTACTTTGCAATCCACATAAGTGGTTAAATGTCGAAAATATATTGTTTGAGTAATTGATTGTTAAGAGTTTAAAACTGACAAAAAAGGACAATTTTAAACTCTTTTTTTAACAATTGCAAAGTAGAAAAGAAATACAAAATTTTCCTGTATAATTCAAGGTCATATTATATGTTTACTGGCCTTGGTTATATGATTCTAAATATTTTTTGCAATACATTAAAAAAATGTAAGATATGTAATGTAAATATAATGATATTTAAATTAGCTTGTCATTTATTACACCTTGACCAAGTCAGAGGCCAAAGTTCTAAAGGAATTACATCTTAACATTGAAATCACACAGTTTGCTGCAAGTATTTTTCAATAATTACTCTGATCAATTTAATTTCTCTAATATATGGAATTATTTGTGACAGAAATGATTTTGATCTTTTAATATAGTTAATATGAATTCATTTTCAAAGAATGCTATAAAGTGAAAAATGTGTAGTTTCAGTAAAATTGAGTACAATAATATTTTTTGCTATTGTCAGTCATCTAAGTACTCAAAAATGTAAAAAGCCCATAATGGTGACTGAGTGTGACTAAATAAATTTGCCAGTGGCTTTAAAAACATTATCTAATCTAGCGAAACATTTCCATTTGTAAAAAAGGGTTTGGCATGGTTGTTAAGATTATTACATATTGAGGTTATTTAAACAAGTAACTATAACAGATAAAACAAATTGCAGTTTTTTTTAATTGAACATCAAGAATAAATCTTATTGGAAATTTTACTTTTCCTGGTATCGAATTTAAAACGGTTGATAATAAATTTAATAGTTTACTAATAAACATAAAACAAAAGATACTACTGGTAATTAAAATAAATCATTTTATTACTGTAATGAGACATTTTAAACACCGGCACTTTAGTTCCATGCGTTAAACTACTAAATTGAACAGGATTTTGCAATGCTTAATGTAGGCTAATGATCGTTACGTAGTCAAACAGTTAAATAATTAAATAAGAAATAAATAATTAATTTAAATCGAGTTACAAATCTCACCTATTCACTTGTTGCGTGAACTGCTTTCTCGAAAAATATCTTAATGCATGTATTATGTAAATAAGCTAAATGTTAACTAGATCCGAATGAAGCGATATACAAGCGCAATTTACTTATTATTAAACGAATATATGAGAAAAAAATTGAAATCAAACAAATTAAAGAAAATCGTCTGCAATCTTCACAAAATGTAAAATCCAAAGATTAAGTAAATAAACATTTTTTGAAATGTCACAAAATGTCAACCTTTTCCACAGAAAATATTGCTTGTGCTGAAAACTAGAAACCAAGAAAGTATTATTAACTCTTTTAAGTATTGTTTCGTTTAAAAAACAGTTACCTTTTATAATGGTACGAAATTTATCTTAACCTTTTTATAGTATACGACATCGTAATAATGTAGCAATTTCATTTTGCGTTTCATTCATTTTGCAAAAGTAAAATATTTGTATTTGCGGCTCACTAGCGCCAATTCCCTTTCAAAGGAGTCTTAGATACTCTTTGTCAATCACATTTTTATTTTTATTTTAGGGGCAACATGGCAGTCTCACTGTAGTATATTTTTTCTAATATTGTTGTTTGAAACTAGTATTATAAAATTAGAAATGAAAAAACATGTGTAGAGTGCATAGAATATCAGTAATATAATAGTAGCATTACTAGTTTCATGTTTGGTATAAAAAAAGTAATTTTCTTATTCACAATTGTAAAATGTAGAGGTAATGGAATCCTTAGACGACTCCAATTGTCCCTCAATGAGTGATGGTTTATCCTTATACGAACGTTATATGCGGAGTTTCAACGTAGTGGATAAATTTGTGGAAGAAAACAATCATTTAGAGCAAACTGAAGCTCGGTCATCAAGCACTTGCGATTACGAAAGTTCCAACAGTGGGGGTAACATTGACTTGTCAGCTGCTATTCAAGCTGATGTAGATAAACATAGTACAGGACTGGAAGTGGATTGTAATTCCTTGCAACGCCTGGATGATATTGCTAGTTTCGCATACAAGCCAAATTTCGGTTCTGACGGTGATCGTCCTAAAGCGGAATCGTCTTGTATTTCTTTGTCGGGGTCATTGGTCGAGACCTCGTCCGCAACAGCAGGACTTTGTCTTTTGAATGACAAATCAGACTTCGTTGAGACTGACGGTCGCCTGTCTTCGGACTCTAAATCGGAGAGTTTTAAACACTCCGTATTTATAACCTCTACAATGGAAAATAGTAACAATGCAGTGGATAGCGTGCCAATGTTCCGTAATATAAGACATTCTGAAAATGTTTTCAAATTACCAATAAGTGAGCTATCATTTAATGGTACGATTAAGCATGTTCAAAAATTAAAGCCTATTGTAGATCCCTTGACAGCCCTGAGCACTGTGAACGTGGGGTTGGGGGGTTTGTCTGATAATGGGTTAGAGAATACAGATTGTCTAGCAGGCAGTAGTGCAAGTGATAAGTTATCTGCAGACAAATGCAGTTACCAACAAACCAGTGATGTGACTGATGATAGGCATACATGTGATAGTGAGAAAATTGATAAAACAGCTGAAAGTAGTAGAGATTCTCAATATGAAGATATAAATTATAAAAAAGATTGCGATGAACCTGAGGACAGCAATGCTAAATGGAATTTAGAACAAAGCTACTCATCTATAGAGACATCATTTGATAGTGGGGTTAGGTCTCCTGATATGTTCTCTGATGAAGAAGAGGAGCCTAGTCCAGTTCCTGAACCATTCTGGAATTTTATTAAAGATTTTGAAGCTTATGACAAAAAGAAAGTTAGAAAGATTGAGGTAAATCTGTTTATATTACTTTATAGTTTTTATTACAACAAAATATGTTCTTTACATTTAAAAATGCACATTTAAGTATTTGCAGAAACTTTTTCTTATATTCTGTAACAATTTCACATAAATAAAAGATTTTAATGCATTTATATTACAGGAGACTCTTCAAGGACTTTTACCACCTCCATCAGTGACTACATTAAAAACAGATGTCACAGAAATGCTTAAAAAGTATTACTGCTTCCTTCCGGCATTTAATGATGATAAAAAAACCAACACTTTAGAAGTTAATTCAATGACACCAACCAAAAAGGTTTCCTTTATCCACATTCCAACAATTTCTATGGAAACTGATGAAATACAAGAAAATTCATCACATGTAAACTCGAAGAGTAATTTAGATAATTCTGAATTAAATACAAGTGTTAATGACAAGAGTATAGAATTGCAAATGTGCACAGAAATTGAAGTAAAGGATACATTATGGCCAGATTTAATAAAATGCAGATATTTTGATGTATAGTAAGTTAAACATTTAAATTTTTTAAATCTATTATTAGTACCTCTATGTAATTTTAATATCTCTACATTTTTAATTTTAATTAAATGATTAACATAGTTATTCTCAACCACTGTGCCGCGGCACTTTTGTGTGCCGCCAATTTTTGCATATTTTGGTCATAAACTATTTATGCAGTGTGTTTTAAATAAATAATTTTTATCTTTTTCTTTGTGTGCCGCCAAATTTTGAAATCGTTAAATATGTCATCATCAACTTGCCCTTATTCCTTACGGAGGGTCGGCACAGTATGTACTACTCTTCCATACATTTCTATCAGCCGTCATATCTGAATCCACTCCCTTCTTAAGCATATCCTCTTTCACACAATCCATCCTTTCTTCAGTCTTCCTCTTCCTTTGTAGCCATCCACATTCATTCTTAACACTTGCTGGTTTATGTCCCCATTGTCTCATCGGATAACATGTCCATACCCCGCTAACATTTTGCTTCTCAATTTCTCCACCACTGGCGATACTTTTAAACTTCCTCTAATATACACATTCTTAACTTTATCCTTACTTGTCACACCACACATCCATCTTAACATACGTTATGAAATCGTCCAATATGTGCTTCAACAAAAAAAGGTTGAGAATCACTGGCTTAACATATGTCTTATAATTACAGTTACAATGTCTCAAGCTATAGAGAAAAGTATGAGATTTTACTTCAACGTTACACGGAGAGGTTTGTTGGAGGTGAAACAGATACTAGTGTCAATATTTATTCCGGTGGATTGCAGTCCCCCAATAGTGCAAGCAAGAGGAAAGCATTGAGACTCAAGTATGTTTATTACAATGTCTTTATTTTTCAATTTTTTAATACAAATTAAGCCATATTAAATAGACAAGAATGTATATGATTTCTAATTAACTGGACAATTCTGGTTATTAATGGATACTTTTATGTAAATTAAGTAATGATCACTTATAGTTGTATCAAATTTTAAGTGAGAAAATAATTTGCAAACCAAATTCTATTGCAATAACTTAAGATTTACTTTAAAGAACATTTTCTGATCCAAGCACATTGTAATTTCAGTTTATTCAAGAAAATTTATAATAGTTTAATGTGATTGTGAAGTCTTTGTTGCATAGTAGCTATCTCAATATAAAAATGATTTTAGACTGGCCCAGTTGAAGTCTCCAGGGCGCCGTCTCTCTCACCTGGCTCGTCGACGACAGGCGTTCTGCAGCGCGGCTACCATCAACGAGAAAGCTCAGGGTTCCTCTTCTAAGATGGTGCTCATTGATAAGAAGTAAGTATGAAATAATATAAATCTCATAGCTAAGAAATAAGTAAATAGTCTATAACATATATTCCTATTGTAAAAGTTTATTTCTGCCTCATTTCATTGTCTTAAATATTTTTTACTTTCATCATTATAATAACTAAACAAATATCTTTGAAGTTTCTTCCCGCACAGGAAGCTGATAAATTCCGGCGAAAGGAAAATACGACGCACGCCTAATAAAAAGACGCCTACACGCAGAACACCAGGCAAAAAGACCGCAGCGACACCGAAGACGAAAAGTGGAGGATCCAGTAAAAAGAAAGCTATGAGACGGCTATTAATGGACACGGAAAGCTTATCTCGATCACAACCAACAAGAGAAACATTGAAAAGGGCTCTGTTTGTTAGTCCTGAAAATAGGAAGAGTATACCGAACACTGCTAGCTCTTCCGTACCACAGCAAACGAATCGATTCAGACGCGTATTATTCAGTTCCCCAGACCGTGCTGAGACCAAAAGTATGGATGGTACCATAAGTGATGTTTTCCTCAAGCGTAAATGTGAAGATGTACTGGACAATGGCCGGAGTAAGATAGCTAAGAGTTTGTCGTTTGGTGGCGATTCCTTCAGCGCGTCGCAACCTGTCCCGTTCGATCGCAGAGTGTCCGAAATACTGACCACAAGGAATACGACTGAATTAAATGAGACTCATAAAAAGGTTTGTACTATTTTTTTCTTAAATACATTTGCAATAGTATACAATAAATTGTTAAAAAAGCGTTAGTAAACTCCTTTGAATTTTATCTTAGTTGTTGTTTGCTATAGGATATATAATTTCACACTATCAAACTTACGGGTGAATAAATTGAAAATAATTGTCATGCGGGAAAGGAACAAAGTCTACAAGCCAATAGCAGCAAAGAAAACAGATTGCTACGGTAATAGTAATTGTTATCCAATGGTACACGTTTCCATTGTCATATGTGCATTTGTATTTCGAAATTTGCAATTGAAAGTTTTACAAAAACCATAAAACGAAGTTTTTATAGTATCAAGGAGATTAATCTGCAAGTTAACAGTTAGTTAAGGTTTAATATTTGTTTTGTTTTAGAAACTTTTATGGGCGGTGTCTGAGGCGCTGCGAGCGCGCGGCTGGCGCATGTCCTCGCCCGGGTTCCGCGAGAAGGCGGCGGCGCTGGCGCGGCTCACCAGACGGCTGC
>LD699926.1:109873-122238 GCA_003118335.3 Papilio memnon
GAAATTTTGAATTGAGTGCGCAAAGCCAGTTTGAGTTTTTGTGTCAAACATAATCCAACCATAGATTCAATGTATAACTTTTTAAAGAGTGCTTTTCTTGATAAATTAGTTTGTAAACCATCTTCTATTCATGTTTTCAAATTCGACAAATTCATAAACATAGAAATCTAGTGTATTTATGTTCGCAAGACAATACTACACATACACTCGCATCCTAGAGGGGTAGATCGAGGTTTCATGTTATGGCGCCGGCATTTTTCTGTACATTGATTATTGAAGATTACATTTTTTATATTGTAAGTAAAATAATAAATTATTTAAAAATATTTATTTTTCACACAACGTCTACTATTGAATTTTGCTAATGACTTTTTATAAAAAGAGCAGATTATCTTTAAAGTATTCTCAAAGCAGAACATTTATCTTATGTAAGCCTTGCATGACGGTTTATTGTATCGTGCAGCGAGAGTACGATCTGGAAGAGCTGGCATACCAGAGGTACGTCCGGTTGTATGGGGTAGAATACTGGGTTGTTTGTATCTTACATGATAATACGGATATGTTAAGTAGGTCCTGCGAAAATAAAATGTTATTAATATAACTATCATGTAATTAAAATTTTATGCAGTAAGTCTCTGGTACACGATGTAACTTTATTTTACATGCCCAAGTAGGACATTGTCTATATTGGACACAGTATACCTGCTTCATTGCTCGGCTACCATGACGATATTTTTCTGGTACAAACAAGATTATGCAAATAATAAAATGAAACATAAAGGTAACTTACGTTGTCATTTCAGAAGGACATTGCCATCTGTACTCTCGTTCTTCGAAGTATGTTAATGGATGATAGTTTTGAGGATTGCCTTTGTAATAATTTCGATGTTTTTGACAAGCCTGCACATCAAAATAATTTAATTAGAAGCAAGAATGTTAATAGACCACAGCTTTTTGGTTCGCCTCAATGATTCTATAAGGTGTCTAAAAATGATCTTATATCCTATCCTTTGATTATATCCTATGATAGCCTATGATACATTGGTTATATAGGTGTAATTTAAGGAAACCAAAATTGACAAAAAGAGATGATGCACCCCTAAAGAATGCACCCGAAGGATCTACGCGAGTTGAAGTAAACTATAAAAATCTGTTGAACCTCAAAAAAAGTATCAATCTCTTGTTGCCGGACGTAATCCATGAACAATATGTATTGCACCATACCGGTTTATCGTTTTATATGGAGTTTAATATACTGAATATAAAGTAAATTAATTAATAAGATGTTAACATAAACTTGAAGTTTATATTTTAGACGTATTTCAGGCTGATGTTTTGATTTTGCATGTTGCCTAATTTATCCGTGAAAATAGTTTTTTGTCTAAAACAAAAAAATCTTTTGTTGAATATTGTCTATAGGTATTTTTATATTCTATTTTAATTCTATTTTTTTGATTATTGTCTATGGATTTAGGTATTGTGTATTCTATTTTATAAACTCTTTGATTGTGTAGTGAACGAAACGTCAAAACAAATTCTTTGATTTTGTTTAATTTATTTATTGATACCACTTCAGGTTCTACATTTCGCAAAGCGATATTTTTGAAACCGGGATTGTTTTAAGATTCGGATTTATTTTTATAATTTTGGGTCATTCGTTACGTTTCATATTTTGTGTGAACTATTTTTGTCCGTTCGTTCTACATTCGTGCGGAGCAATATATTTTGACATCTAGGAAAAGAATGTTCCTATAAGGTGAGTTCCGTATCTTCCGTAGAATTTTCATTGCTATCTTTCCCAGATTAATTTATCGGTGTACACACAATATCCTCATGCAAAATTGGAAAAATTTCAAATGAATTATTTGCCGATGTACCTAATATTTGGTATATGTAGATTTTTATGAAAAATACGACTATAATCAGTTAGATTTTAGTAAAGTGATCTAGAAATAAATTTATAATATGTATAACCTTTGATTTTGCTTTATGATTCATTGCTTTTATTATCTTATCATAAAACATTCTCTTGCATAGTGGCGCCATAGCAATACTTCTGATTGAAATATAAAATTAAACTAAAATGTTGGAAAATGTATTGAATATTTCTAGGATAAACGTAATTCTAAAAACATAATAGATTTAAGTAAGCTAATGAGTCATGTGTAAATCCAAAGAAATGGTTAGACATATGTATTTATATCATATGTAACTAATTTCATCAACACCTGTTGACAACTTAGGTTGATATTGTACAACTAGACACCAGATTTTTTAGAGATCTTGCCTACAAACACCATTCATGGAGGATTCTCAAATTCTCTTATGTATGAAATTTCATAATAACAATCACTGCTGAAGGAACCCCTCCAGTTGGTTTAAAACTCTGATTGGTGCTTCACTTGATATAAGTTAGTCTAATTAGTTTTTAAAATATGTCTCAAAAAATAAAACAATTTAATATGCTGTTTAATTCACATATATAATACTAAAAAGTCTTTATTTGTCATGACATGGTACAATAGTTTACATATTATACAAATGATACAGAAAAAATTGATAAACCATTGTTATTTATTGTTGTGACCCCTGTTTGGTATAGGCCTTCTCCATGTGTTTACATTTGTCCCTGTCTGTAGCTGTTCTCGTCCATCCTTTCCCTGCTATTTTTATTAGGTAATTTTACCATTGGCTTTGGGTCTTCTGCTTGGTCTTTATGCAGATTGCGGACAGATCCACAACATTGTTCTCTTTGTCCACCTGTCATCTTCAGTTTGCATCATGTGTCCTGCCCTTCATTACCATTTTAGTTGCTGAGTCGGGTATACTGCATCTATTCATTTTGTTCTTCGCCTGATTGTGTGACTTAAATTTATGGTTTATTTTTAAATTCAAGATGCTTCTTTCCATAGCTTATTGGCAGGAACATATTTTCCTAGTAGTACTATGGTCCAGTAAGCAGGTTTGTGCATCATACTGAGCCTAATCGGTCTAGCTTCACTCTACTTGTGTTTTTTCTCTCTCTCTCTCTCTCTATATATATTTAGGTTTATATAGGTTTTTCTTTTGTATTAGAATGAGTGTTTGCTTCAGGCGACTCCAAAAATTCCTTTTTTTGGTTGATTTTGTGGATCTTATTTGTGTATATCATTTAGTATTATTAACTTATCATACTTTAAAATTGCGTTTATTCCTTGTTCTCTTGCTTTCTTGATTTCCGGCTGAAGCTTTCTGCGCTTGTCTAACACTTCTTTGGGAAAATCTTCTTTAATGTAGAAAGGAGTGCCATATAATTTATTTTTAGATTTCATAATTTTTATTTTTAGTCCCAACGTTAATAAAGATACTAATATCGGCCTGATTTTCTCATTCTTTCTTCCTAATCTTCTTACTGATACTATAGTATTTTTTTCGCAACCAGTATCTAGCATGTTGTTTATAAAATTTGAAACTTTTAATTCTAACTCTTGGTAGTTTCTTTCATCTTCTTCGACTCCGAATATCACTATATTATTTCTTCTAGAAAACTTTTCAAAACCATCTATTTTTATTTTTTGATGTTGTAATTTCGTTTCAATATTTTCATTTTTGTTTTCTAGAATTTCAAATGTTTCATTTATATTGTTATTTATACTACATTTAATGTCTTCTGTAATTTTTAGCATTTCTTCTTTTTGTTCTTTGATTTCTTTTTGCAGTGATCGTAACATATCTTTTATTTCTTCCATTTTTTATTTTTTAAGCGCCCTCTGTTGATGATACTTAAGAACTCGCTGGCAGATATTTTAATTCGATAGATGGCGCTTTTGCAAATTATTTTTCATTCTACGGCGAGATTGATTGTGCAAATTATGTTTAAAAACTTTGAAGAGGATATATAGTTTCTATCACTTCACTTTTTCTTGAGAAATATAACATTGTTTATACTGTATTAGCGGAAAAACGTATATAGCACTGGTTTTTGTAAGTTCAAAATTGTTCCACTTAAAAAACGTTACACTTTGTATTTTTGAATTTTTAGTGTTTATTTTTAAGGAATTTGTGCACTTTTTATATTTGGCACGGAATTGGATTGTTTTAGACACTAATACACTTGTTTTTCACTGGTTAGATGACTTTTCGAATTCCTAATGAATTTTTTTACGCGGAGCCGATGTTTACGTCAGAGCGGTGGCGCCCTCTCTGCGTTGTTCACATAGGATCACGAATTCGGTTGTGCTAGAACCTAGTGACTGATTAATTTTAACGATTGGTCTTTTATTTTGTGTTCGTTATTAAAAGTTTTGTTATTTATAATAAGTTATGTTAAATTATTTATCTCTAGGAAAAAGAGTATCTTCCTAACCTTTTAAAAAAAATATTAATCCATTGAAAAAAAAAAAGTGGGAAAGTGTGGGCTAAATATTTTTATTACATAATTTTAAATAACTATGTAACAGAATTCTTATTATCTTTAAGAATACTTGAGCTCGTCAGTTGCTCATTGGATTTGTCAATGGATAGTGTCCTGCTGGTAAACCATTGCCAAGAGTTATATTCAATCCCTGCTTACCCCTAGGGGTAAAGGTTGTGTTATATCATACTTCATACTAATATTATAAATGCGAAAGTTTAGATGGATGGATGGATGTTTGTTAGA
Source organism: Papilio memnon (assembly GCA_003118335.3). NCBI lineage: Eukaryota > Metazoa > Arthropoda > Insecta > Lepidoptera > Papilionidae > Papilio > Papilio memnon. Next base: position 114,513 of record LD699926.1, read on the forward strand.
GTTTGTAACCTAAACGGCTGAACGGATTTCGATGAAATTTGGTATAGATGTAGTTGATAGTCTGGAAGAACACATAGGCTACTCACTTTTATTTTTTTTTATTCCACGCGGACGAAGTCGCGGGCTAAAGCTAGTACCATATACAAAGTTGCTCATTAATATGAGATGTTGTTGCAGTGGGAGTTTGGGTGATGGTGATGGACACCATGGTGGAAAGGATGCTGCGCGGGGATCTGCCAAGACTGTGGACTCACATAGAGTCTGTGCACAGTGACTATGTTGAAATGGAGGATTGCAGAGAGAAAATAACATTGAAGAAGCAATTGGAAGGTAAGGTCATAGAGTTATTATCATCATCACCGGCTCACTATACGTCCCCACTAAGGGGTTCGGAGCGTACCCTAAGTAAGGGTGACTACGCCATAGTCAACCACGCTGGCCCAATGCGGGTTGGTTAACTTCACACATATCTTTGAATTTCCACGCCGATATGTGCAGATAGCATTACTATGTTTTACTTCACCGTAAGAACGTCGGGTAAATTATGTAAAATTCGAAAATCGACAATCACATTGGTACATGGCGGGATTCGAACCTAAGACCAGTAGATTACAAGTCATACCCCTGAGCCACCGATGCTCTTTAGGTCATAGAGTGTTTTGAGATTAAAAAAAAATGTTATATAAAGAGAAATGTTGAACCAACTGACCTGATTCTTATCTTTTACTATCGATCTTATGCAAATACTTTATTCTCCATCCATTTACTATTGTATGTATATTGGGGTGTTTTTCATTTATAAGCATTTTTCCATTTATGACATCGAAATTAATAATAAATAATTAAATCAAATATCTCTTATTTTATGTAAAGACTAGTTTTCGCCCGCGACTCCGTCCGCGTGGAATTAAGTGAAGTGAAAGTGAGTAGCTTATGTGTTCTTACAGACTATCCTCTACATATATACCAAATTTCATCGAAATCCGTTCAGCCGTTTAGGCTACAAACTCTAACAAACATCCATCCATCCATCTAAACTTTCGCATTTATAATATTAGTATTAGTATGATTATAAATTTACAACCTGTACAGTTGCCGTGTAAATTAATTGCCTTCTATAGTCAAGATAGATCTTGTGGGTCTTTTAAAGAATGTTCTTCTGTTTTTTTTTATAGTCACTTAACACTATAATAGTAACACATTTTTTTCTAGTATAAAATGTACTTATTTATAACATCATTGATTATAGTAACTCAGAGTAAATAATAGGACAATAATTAAACATGTTGAATAGAAAAGAGATTCACCTATTGTTTATTGCGTGAACAAGCAGTATTTATAAATATTTTTATATTGTTTTCTTCATTGTTATAAATTTTGAATCGAATATTGAAAAACTGATTAATACTGCGATTACGATATTTATTAATTTTTGAACTGCACCATTTTGGCAACACTTTTTATCTCTAATGGTTTGAAATGATTTTTTTTTTCAATAACAGGTTATTTCTCGTTGGCCTGATGAAATCCATACAATAAATCTAATGGGGAAAAATCATAGGGTTGATTGATCACTAGACTGATTAGCCTAACGGAAAAAACAACAAAAAATGTGGCATTAGCAACTGCATATTTTGGCAACCCTAATGATTACCTATTTGATATCCTAATAGAAAGCAAATAACTACATAATCCGTCCTATAATAAATAAAATGAAGAACATGTTTGTTTTGCTATTATTAGCAAACTAGCTGTTCCTGTGCGGCTTCGTCCGCGAGAAATTATAAAAACTTTATTTTATTGTTTACATTTGTCAAATTTACAATTGCAAATGTCAAAATGACATGACATGATGACAAACCATGGCAATCTTGCTTCCTTGATGTTGGCAGCAACTTATGCTCTATTTCCCACATTAGAGTTTTTATCTAAAATGTTTACCCCGTAAGTTTAATGGCGTGAAAATATATAGCCTAAAGCTTGACGTAAGTGTAGGGCTTTTTATTAAAAAAAGAGTTATTCAAAAATATGTTGTAATTGCTGACACCTTAGGCAACAAAGAAGTGTGTGTTTACGCTTTATTATATTAGTATAGATGTATAATAAAAATTTGAATAATTTCTTCCAGATCACATAATGGAGTACCTGTACGTTGCACCACCGGAGTCTAAATTCAGTCTGGCTGCGACCGCGAAGGTGTTCCAACGGACAATAACCGAGATGTCGGACTTCAGTGCGTACCGCGCCGGCCTCAGCTGGGCGGCCATAGAGAACTACGCCAATAATATCTACTTGCAGCCATGGCGGAAAGAATTTAAAGTTATCAGAGTAAGTAGATTGCGTTCATTTCTCTTTAAAAAAGTAAGTGCTGTGGTTTAATACCAAAGCGCTATAATTACATATTCATACTTAACTTATTGTATAGCTAACAAACTTGTCATATTTTGAATAATCTCCACGTTAATGAAGCTGTCAGATATAGTCTTTTTTTATTTTTATTTTTACGACATTATAGCATCTTCTTCGTTTTGTCGACATTTAGACTGTTGACATGTATGAATATTTAAGAATACTTTAGTACTGTAAAAACTTGATACACATATTATATTAGTAAATTGTGTATGGGCAGCTATACTCGGGTTTTTACAAGCATGAAGTGGAGGCAAACTTGGTGGGGGCGGACAGCATGCTGCTGGCGCTGGGCTACCGGCCCGAGGAGCGCTGTGCGTCGCGCCTCCAGCTGCAGGAGCCCGTGTGCAAGGACTCAGCCCTAGCGGTCTCCGTAGACGCCATTGTTGCACAGTGCGAGTGCCAAGTATGGATTTTTACACGCTATCACAAATCTAATTACAATTCAGTGTAATAAAACTAACTAACATTACATATCCTATAGTCAAACTGTACATAGCTTTGTGAGATATTGTTTTAATATTTTTACCTAATTGTACTTAATTATAAATGAACTAGCTTTCGCCCGCGACTCCATTCGCGTGGAATTAAAAAAGAAGTAGACACTCTACATGCATGCCAAATTTCATTAAGATCCGTTCAGCAGTTTAGGCTACAAACTCCAACAAACATCCATCCAGCAATCTAAACTTTCCCATTAATAATATTAGTAAGATGAAGTACTAAGAGTTCGTAGTATTGAAGATATGAAATGTTGTTGGTCAGATAATGTCGCAAGTGCTGGAGCGGCTGGTAGCGCGCGGCGTGCGCGCCAGCTGGCAGGACGTGGCGTACCAGCGCCAGGCACAGCTGAGCCAAGTGCAGCTCCCGCCACTAGTAGCGGGCTACTATGGTGACGGTGAGAATACTGACCTACAAGTCAAAACCCATTAGGCTAACAGACAATAGAATGTAAATAAACAAATAACCAAATAAAACTTCAATAACACGAATAAGTTGGTCCCCAGAAAGTCCGAAGATGTAATAGGATTGTATGTGTTTGCTAGATTCGGAACTCTACTCGAATATGGCCGTGACGGTAATGGGCGACACACACCGCATCAACATGGCCCACGGGCTGTACAATGCCGGAGTAGCGCAGTGTAACAATGTCTGTCCAGCCGTGTCGCCTGTTGAGGAGCCCTTACCGCCGATGTTGCACCCCCCGTACATGGTGCAGCCGCACATGGCGTACCCCGCGCTGCCCGCGCTCCCCGCCTACCCCCACCTGCAGTACTTCCCGGTGCAGCCGCCTTACATGATACCCATGCCCGTGTACGCGCCCGTCAAACACGCCACCAACATCCCCGTCAACGGATACCCTCCCATACAGCAGTGCGCGTATCCCGCCGCGCCCACGGTGCCCACGGTGCCCACCGCGCAACTTATAGAATTGGACACGCCCTCCATTTATGAGAACGGCAAATTCGAGAGACATCGAGATGAAGAAAGAAGTAACAAGAAGAGCGGCAAGCATCTCGATACACCTAAACGAACGTCATCGAGATCGGGCTTCAGTGACGTCACGCTACCGAGCCTGCCGCGCTCCGACACGCAGCCTGCCTTGAGCAAAGCCAAAGAGGACGGTATGGGCACCTACGAGAGCTGGGATTACGTGTTCAGGAATTTGTCGAGTAAGGATAAAGACGGGGACAGCAGAAGTGGCTTTTCGCAGTCGCTCGACAGAGATTCTAGGACATTGGACAGATTGGAAAGAGAAGAAAGAAGATCGAAATATCAACCGACCACGTTGGATTTGGAAGACGGATTGCAAGCTCTCAACCTCGACCGAACTTACGACGAGGAGATTTACAGGACGGCGACAGTCAACGAGAATCTCAGCAGGTTGAAGCAGGAACAGGAGTCTAAGCGGGCGAAGCAGCTCGGCAACAAGCACGAGGACGACAAAAAGAAACGTCACTCGGCAGAGGCCATCGGAAACCCAAAAGCGGACGGCCTGATACCCACCAAAGTGCCTTCGGATAAAGTTAAATTATTGTCAAAGCAGGAAATAAAAGACAGAAAGGAGGTCATAAAACAGCAGACCTCTGTTAATGGGTCCTTATCGAACAGTGCCGTAGTAAAGAAAGTGAAAAAACCAGCAAAGTTGGTGGCTGCCGACATTGAAAGGAATAGCAAAAGCATACCGTTAGAGAATGGTGTGGACCGAGCGTTACACCTTACGAAGATTCCTTCAAGTAAGTATTTGAATACATTAAAAATGTTTTGTCATATTCGGCACGGTGTCTCATTTAACAATCTTATTTTATAGCATCCAGTGCGCAACCGAGTTACGACCTTAAGGCTCAGTTAGTAGTCACATTAGACGAGCCTGATAACATTCGTCGCTCTCCACCGAAGTATAACCATCACAACGGCGATAGAGAAAGCTCTTTAAGTGGAAACCTGTACAATAGCGAGAAAGGGAGACCGAATACGGCAGAGAGTGAGTCAAAGAAAGACAAATGGCAATGCTCGACATGTACGTATTTAAATAAATTATCTTTACAAGCTTGCGAAATGTGTGGCAAGTCCAAACGTGGTCCGGAGATACAGCCTCTGACGTCCGGCGGGCGAGAGTGCCCCGCCTGCACCCTCGTCAACACTCGCAATGCCACCGCGTGCGACGCGTGCGGCACCAGCTTACAACATTGTCCTACATACATTTAGAGTTCAAATTTCTATGATAATGACTTTGAACATGTGGCCAAGTTTGTTCTAGTTCAAACCCCGCCCTTGGACCAATATTATATAGTTACAATTAAATACATATGTAAATTAATCAAATTGATATATAAACTTTTGGGATATGTTTTTTAAATTGATTCTTAATGTTTTATTCTTTTATCCCATGGTTTAAAATCGTTTTTTATTCGTTGCAATACTTTGTTTCGGATTCCACGAACGTAGCTCTCTCAATGTACATGTTGTTAGCCGCAAGGGCGGGGTAACACTATTATTTATTGTTTGATATAATTTTTACATCTAGTTTTATTTAGTGGCAACCCTAATGTAACAGATGGACGTTCCTTTAAGGCCCCGTGTCATCTGTTATTATTTATTCTTATTATAGTTTCATTCACTGTGTCAATAGTCTATTCCAATTTAAGACTCGAATTTTCTAACCAAAAAATACCGTCGTTATATTTTTTAAAAAATAATATTTATAAAAAAATGTTAGACATTCGAATTTTAAATTAGCGAATTTTGAGGTGATGTATAAAAGTTTTTGGGATTTATGTATTTCAGAGTGAAATCAGAGTAATTTTTTCAAAGTATAAGTATTGAGTTGGAATAAACTTTACATAGTTTCTAATATGTTGGCATTATGTGTATATTTTAATGTTATATGAAGTCATTATAATATATTTTCTCGTTATTGTTAAATTTGCTCATGAATATTTTGTTTGTCTTGTAAAATATATAATAATAAAAATTACTAATTTATTTGGTTACTACAGCTTAGTGAGACAGGGTAATTGAGGGCGTAGGGAGATATGTGGATGGTTTCTTTTAAATAATAATCGAGAAAAATGGGTTTTCAAAACAATGAATAAATTGATAAATTTTAATGTAGTTGTGATAGTGTTTATTTCGCCTTCGTAAATGCTTTAACATTGATTTTGAATAACCTTTTTATTTATATAACGATCTGTGTATATAGTTGGTAGAATCTGTAAATATTATAGTCTAATCTGGAATGATGACGTCATAGCACCGTCGAGTGCCTAATGACCTAGGTCTTGTGTTTGAATCCAAGATATAAAAAAATATTTGTGTATTTAATCTCAGATGTTAGTTCGGTTTGACCATTTTACCTTTAGACGGTTAATATTTAGGACCTTATAAGTTTGTAGGAAATCGGATAAAATATATAAAAGAAGTTTAAAATTCTATCTTTATACTGACAATGTTTATAAAATATTGAGGAACGATTTTGAAAGACATTGATAAACCTAGATTTTAAAGCAGTGAATTTGTTAAAAAATATAGTGTAATCAACAAACAAGGTGCACTTTAGCGGAGATAGTGTAGTGTCAAAGCACTGCGGACGTGTATTTTTCTAATAAAAGTAGATTTTGTCAATGGAAATTTATATAAAATCGCTTCGTGTTGATTTGCATACAGCTAGTCAGGTGGGATTGAATTTGTCACCGTTAAATCATTGAATTATTGAGATAGAATGTATTGTCATATAATAAATGCTATTGTATCACAATATCGTAGTTTTATTTTGTTTTCTGGGCAATTAGCATAACGCCTAAATTTTATTATTTTGGTGATTTGTCTCCTTGAGTCATAATCGAATTAAATTTTATAATAAAATAAATATTATTAACTTATACCTTAGTTTTATTTATGAGGCTATGTGCACTTATTTTATTCTTGTTATCTATATCTATACTTCTATACTTAATATAATAAAGCGTAAACACACACTTCTTTGTTGCCTAAGATGTCAGCAATTACAGTATATTTCTGAATAATCCTTTTTTTAATAAAAAGCCCTACACTTACGTCACGCTTTAGGCTATATATTTTCACGCCATTAAACTTAGGGGGTAACTATTTTGGATAAAACCCCTAATGTGGCAAATAAGTTGCTGCCAACATCAAGGAAGCAAGATTGCCATGGTCTGTCATCATGTAATGTCATTTTGACATTTGCAATTGATAATTTAACAAATGTAGGTAAACAGTGAAATAAAATTTTTATAACTTCACGCGGATGACGCCGCCAGGAAACAGCTAGTATGTCATATAGTTCATAATTGTATATGAAAGACGACGCCAAACGAAATACTAATAAATGCACAATGTATAATAGATATGTTTTCATGTAATAATATAATTAAAACGCGTTGATGATTCACTTTGTTTGTTTATAATACGAATGGAAATTTACCAATTTTTTTTTATTCCATAATGCAAATAATAAAATTTGACCTACAACCTAGACCTTGACATGTTATATTTTTTAAAAAGATTTTTTTTTTGGTTGTATCAATTTAGAGATGGTAAATTAATTGTCACCTTCATATGATTCATCGAAAAGATTTGTGATTGACCTTTTTATTTGTTTTTGGTCAATAGAAAGGGATAGCTACTTTTGTGTATTACAACGACATTATTAAATCTCAAAATAGAGGAATAAGGTTATTAGCATGCGAGGAAATAAGTATATCTAACCACCAAAAACTTTGCCGGTCTTTGTTACTTTAACAAGAGTCCAGCAGTTTGTAAAACGTGTGATCTTTATTTCGCATATAAAATATTT
>LD699926.1:123349-134761 GCA_003118335.3 Papilio memnon
TTGACCGCCAAAACCGCTATGGCCATGTCCACCCACACCGCCCTCGAGGCCAGAGTGACCACCGTGGCCGACGCTAGCGCCGCCATAACCACCGCTGCTGCTCCCGATACCACCGCCGTAGCCTGCAATTTATATTTCTTATGTTATACTGGAGCGTCGATGGCTCAGGGGTTTGAGCACTTGACTTGTAATCTACAGGTCCTAGGTTCGTATCCCGCCATGGACCAATGTGATTTTCGATTTTTCGAATTTCATATGTACATAATTTACCCGACGTTCTTACGGTGAAGGAAAACATCGTGATGCAACCTGCACATATCAGAGAAGAAATTCAAAGATATGTGTGAAGTCAACCAACCCGCTGGCCAAGTCAGCGTGGTTGACTATGGCCTAGTCACCCCTTACTTAGGGTAGGATCCGAGCCCCTCGGTGGGGACGTGTAGTGAGCTGGTGATGGTGATGTTATACTATCCCTATTCCTTTCAGCGCTTTAGCCCTGGCTTGGACCTGCATTCCCTACCATTTCCGACTATGGCAGATGTTACATAGACAATTGCATAATAAAAGCAATCAAAATATAAAAATTCACAAGCTTATGAAATCCGGAGAGGTTTAATATACTCGAATACAGGATTGATTAAAAACAAACTTTAATTAGCTTTAGTATTGTTACTCAAATTAAAAAAGTTCCGTACCTGGTCGTGCAGATACTGCGGCTACTAAAGCCAGTGCGACAATCTGTAAAATAGAAAAAATGTAATAGAAAACTAGGGAGTAAAATATTAAATTAGTACCAGTTGTTGTTAACAGCATTTTACTAATTTTTATCATTTTGAAAAATGACGGTCTACGGCTTTATTTACGAATTTTTATTAGCAATTCTTAATACACATTTTAAATATTTCGTTTGTCCTTTAATTACGTGTTTATTATTGCTTATTTAATTACTTTTTTTTTCTCTTTTCTAATTCCTAATTGTGTTGTAATGTTGATGAGATTAAATGGTTTTTTTTAAATTGTTTCTGAACACGCTTTTATCAATAAAGTCTAAAAAATATTTGTTTCAATTTGTTTAAAAGAAAATAAATGTATTAATAAAAACTGTAAAACTTTTTTAAATTCCCTAAATTATTACTTAAATCAAATTCAATTAGCTCGATCATTGAAATGTTTAAAAAAATAACTTACCAAGAATTTAGCCATATTGATTTTTAAATTCACAAATTCGTATGAATTAAGACAAAGTACGATCTCGAATGATGTAAATCTAAGGACCTCTCGTTTATATACTGAAGTGGTGCTGAATGACGATCTCCTAGTAACCTCGAGCGACGCCGAATAAAATCACACCTTTATGTTTAATTGTTAATTACATTTTTGTTGTCAAAAAAGATTACATACATTGTAGTAAAAAAAGCCAAACTAGATATAGCGTATTAGGAATATTCTGTCATAATTGGGATGCAATATAAACGACACGAGACCAGCATAAATCTAAGTTTCATGCATCTACCTATTTACTAGCTTTCGCCCGCGACTCAGTCCGCGTGGAATTAAAGAAAACAAAAAGTGAGTACCCTATGTCTTCTTCCAGACTATCCTCTACATCTATACCAAATTTCATCGAAATCCGTTCAGCCGTTTAGGCTACAAACTCTAACAAACATCCATCCATCCATCTATTTAAACTTTCGAATTTATAAAATTAGTCTGATTATAATTTTATGACTAGTATAGTAGGTATCTGTGGCTGCAGTACTATAATTTACTTATCCGCTAATTGTTAAGAAAGTTAATTTCGCTAACACTGATATTTTGTATCGGGGAATCGAAATAGAAATTGCTATTATTATATGTTTGTAGCCGTGATTTATAAATTACACGCGTTTTAGGTGAGTGAACAATTATAATAATTTTATTTGAATAATTACTCAATGTGACCTTCCATCTCCTTCCATGAGACCTTACGCTATAGTACATGAAAACGATATAATTTTTTCGTCCATTGTTAGATTTTATCAAATCAAATGTATAAGGGTAAGAAAAAAGTTTTTTGAAGTTGGAATTAATTAAAAAACATATCATTAGTTTATTGTAATGGGCTATATTTACCTAATTCCATAAATAAATTATTAGGAAAAAAGCATGAGTTCAGAGTTGCTGTGAACCGTATCGTTTATTCAACCGTACCAATGGACTGTAGCAAAAAAACTTGGATAATGTTGACGTTGTCTGATTAGTTATACTTCGTGTGATCAATTCTCTTTATGGTTTTGTTTGTTTTAGCATAGCAACTGATAACTTTCATGATGTTACATAACCTTGAACTCAGATTCAAGACAAATTACCAATGAAAAAAAAAGTAATTTACCTGAGCGACCGGTTTTCTTCCGATTCAGTAATTAAGTATTTAAATATAATAAGAAAACAAAAGCGACATGTTTTGATGCAGAATTAATCTATACTATTACTAACATAATAAAGCGTAAACATACACTTTGTTGCCTAAGATGTCAGAAATTACAGCATATTTTTGAATAATCCTTTTTTTAATAAAAAGCCCTACACTTACCTACGTCATGCTTTAGGCTATATATTTTCACGCCATTTAACTTAGGGGGTAAATATTTTGGATAAAAACCGAAATGTGGGAAAGAGACCATAAGTTGCTGCCAATATCAAGGAAGCAAGATTGCCATGGTTTTTCATCATGTCATGTCATTTTGACATTTGCAATTGATAATGTGCCAAATGTAGGTAGACAATGAAATAAAGTTTTTATAATTTCACGCGGATGAAGCGGCACGAGAACAGCTAGTTGTTATTAAATTATTTGTAGATTGTAGATTCCATCTCCTCTTAAAATTCCTAGAAATAGAAATAGGCAGTACCGGCGTTGAGTAAGTGGCAGTTGGGCGACCGCCCAGTGCGCAGGACAGAAAAAGGCACCAATGGTCTTTGAATTACATAGTCTACGTAATCCTGTTAACCTCCCCCAAAAGGCATAGACAAAAATATGTGGTGCTGTAGAAATCTCGCCCAAGGCGCTGGTAACACTGAATGCTAATATAGATGAAAAGGGAAGGACTAGAACTACAATAAAATTTAATTGTCCTAAGGCGCCACACCGATCGTAATATCTCTTACTACACGGCGATGTTCTGTTTGGTCTTGGATGCGCGGACTCTACGACTGTTAAGAAGAAAGGCCTTGAAATGTATTTTTTTTCAAATATGACTGTACTTTGAAGGTATTTTTTTCCACAATAATCTACTGCGTATCGCCAATATAATTGGTGTCATTTTCGAAGTAAGTAGCCGAATTCGTGATTCACTTGGGGTTTTTTCCAATCTCGTACAATGAATCAAACTTGTGAGAAATAATTGTTTTATACAAAAAATGTGTTATTTCTTTAATGAAACAACATTGGCAGATTGGCACTTACGTACCATAGACAACCGGTTACAGCTAAATATTGTTGATACAAAAGTTATACTCCGGAACCGACAACGTGCGGCAGATATAGGTATAGTCGAATTCAATAGAAATTATAACAAACCAATTTAAACAATTATACTTTTACTAACTTTTGCCCGCGACTCCGTCCGCGTGGAATTAAAAAAAAACTAAAGTGAGTAGCCAATGTGTTCTTCCAGACTATCCTCCACATCTATACCTTTCATCGAGATCCGTTCAATCGTTTAGGCTGCAAACTCTAACATCCATCCATCCATCCATCTAAACTTTCACATTTATAATATTAGTATGATAACTGTTCATAAGGCTGCTAACGTATAGGCTTATTAAAATTATACAAGTGTAAATATTATATTATTATCTATAATATAATTTCTAATTTCAATTGAATTCGACTATAGAGATATTTATGACGATACCCGAAACAGAATCTTTATTAAAACCATCGTTCCATTTGAATCTGTGTGTCATACCAGAAACACCTAGGAGCAGGTCGATGGTCAAGGGTGGAGGGGCGGGGCAGGCTTCATTGGTCCACGGGGGGTATTAGTAAAAATACTTTTTATTTTATTCCAAAGACAATGTTTTTATGAAAAACTTTAATTATCTACATATATCTCTAGGGATTGTAGGCACCTTAGTATTTTGATTCAATTAATATATTTTTTTACAATTTTCGATTCTCTAAGGCGGGCATCTGCTGTCCCCCCTGCCTCCCTGGTGACGCCTGAGGTACCTTTGTTTTACAATACTTTATCTTTTGTTCTCTTTGAAAACTTTACAGGCAATGATCTCTCGATGATTATAAAATATATTTTTTTTACATTATGCTATAAATACAATCATAATACGATACGTTAATATGAGCACTGCCCTTTGCAGACATAAAACTTTCTCCATGCAATAAAATATTGATGTCTTAATTACTTGAACAATATTAAATGAGAGAAAGAATCAACCTTGTGGACATTTCGTAAACTTTCAAACGTTATAATTGTAGATTTAGTAAGCTTAACTCTTATTTTTAAGTGTCCTTGAAACTTGAAAGTGTAATTTTGGTACACTTTCATTGTACTGTTGTTTTATTTGGTATGTATCATTCGCTCGCCTGTTAGGCATTATAATCCACCGTTGCAATTCTTACTTGGAACTTTTTAGTATAAACCATTTGATAAAAATATATAAAAAATAATGTCGCAGTCAAAATATAACCTGCATATTTTAAGGTGTTAAGAAAATAGGTAACCTAAGTATTTTGGGTCCGGACCAGAGTCACAAGATAACTGGCAAGTTGATAAAAGTAATAATAAGTGAAACTACTTATTTCTCTGTTTTGGTGACTGATATTTTACTTATCACATTCATTTTTAATGTTTCTTTCTTACAGTTCAAATTCTTATGTACTATGCAACATTTTTGTACCTTAACATAATTCTATTATCTAATAATGTTCATGGGCTCCGTGACTTTCTTCACCACTGTCTCCGAAGTCTTCACCGCTGTATCCTGTGTTGTGACCGAAATAACCGCCGTGTTCGTATCCATGCCCATGTCCGTGGTCGAATCCGTGACCAGAACCGTGTCCGTGTCCATGTCCATGACTCGATCCTTTTTCGAATCCATGCTCCGATACTTGTTTGAATCCATGCTCGGATCCGTGACCGAAGCTGTGGGCCGAATGTCCGGTGCTGGTGCCGTGAGTTGATTCGTGACCGGTTCCGAAACTATGGCCGTCTTTTCCTACGCCGCTGTTGTGCCCGACTCCCGACGCCACTGCAGCTTTGTGGGCAGCACCTCTGGACATCATGACTCCTATACTAGTTCCGCTGTGACCGGTGGTTCCGTGTCCATGTCCCAATCCGCTAGGTTTGCGGTGGCCGGCTTTTGCGAGCGCCAACCCTACGCTGGTGCCACTATTGTAAACGCTGTGTACCTTTCCTGTATCGTGACCAAGTCCCGCACTGGTAGCTGCGTGCTCGGTGCCGACGCCGACGCCGTCGCTACCTTGACCGACGCCCACTTCACTAGCGCCATGTTTTTGTTCCGTACCGGCATGTGCCGCTGTAGTACCACCTTTTTCCCCTGTAGTACCAGCGTGTTCCTGTACTGCGCCGGCGACGTGTCCCACTCCGTAGCCGACATGCCAGTTCACTTGTCCTTCGTGCTTATTGCCGTATTCCTCGTGGCTGATATCGGAGTCTTCACTACTATGTACACTTCCGTATCCTGTAAAAATAAGATCAGAGGATTAGAGATAATTACTCAATGAAGTACCAGATTCACGTTATAAAAATGAAGCAAGAAAATACTAAAAATACCAATCGTTTGAACCTTCAGTTCACGTGTTGTATTTTATTAAGTGCCTTGCTTGATTGATTAACACCATTACAATATATTATTATGATTAATAAAAATCTATATAAAATATTATATAAAGATCATATCATGATATTATATTATTATAACAAATCTATGAAGCTATTCGCAGGAGAGGTCATTTGGGGTTTGCCTGTCAAACCAAACATTTTGTATTGAAAGAAGGGGTGTGTCCATTACAAATTATTGTTATAAATTTAAATTATTATTTAATGTAAATAATATAATATATTATTTAATATAAATAATATAACTAGTCTTTTTGTACTATTTATGTGGACAAAAAGTGTTGTCTAAAGAAACTGCTGTAAGAATCCGGAAAAAACTAAGGGCAATAAATAAAAGTGTATTGGGCTAACCGCACTGTTGAAATTGTATGCTAAGAATTTATTGTTCTTGCAATGAGTTAACTCGAAAAGAAATAATTAAAAAACTCACCTGGTCGAGCCACAGCCACCGAAATTATTGCTAATGTTACTATCTGTAATTAAAGTAAAAATATAATAACATACGATATATTCAAAATTGATGGCGGGAAAATGAGATCAACTCACCAGAAACTTAGCCATGTTTAAAAAAAATAACGTATGAAGTTGACGATGACCTAACTACGAGTAATCCCGAGTCTATTGCCCCTTGTCTTATATAGAGAAGATGCTGAAAATGCGTCCGTATCACTTGACCGTATGCGGTGTGGATTTTTATAGTGATATTGACAACAATCCATGTTGCAAACAATATTGAAACTCGGCGATAACATTTATTGCCATTTTATCCGTAACGTATCGTATGAATACTCTTCCTGTGTTCATATCTAGTGGTAAATTGTTGATCGAAATGCGATCATAATTCAATATTAATTTTCTTTTTAATTCTCTAATAAAAATAGACATTAACTTTAACTGAGACTAAAAGCGTTTGTGAAAAAAGCGGTACAAAATTTTCGCTTCACGTTGGAATGATACATTAAGGGCCTGTCCCATCAAATTGTAAATTGTCTGATATCAATCCAACGTGTAAAATATGTGATGGAAATAACGGCTTTTGTTCGCTTATCTGACAGTGACGTCATTTTTAAGCTATCTGAGACTCTATCAGCCAGTGGTGGGGCAGGCCCTTCGTCTACTTACTTTTAAATATTTTAGAATTGGGTTTTATGTATTTTTAATGTTGCCCACATCTTACTGTAATATGTTTAGATGGATGGATGTTTGTTAGAGTTTGTAGCCTAAGCGGCTGAACGGATCACGATGTAATTTAACATAGATTTAGAGGATATTGTGGATGAAAACATAGGCTACTTACTTTTGTTTTAATTCTACGCGGACGGAATCGCGAGCAAAAGCTAGTGAATAAATAATTGTAATTTTCAAGTTTTACTGCGACATGAAGAGTTGACAATTGCGTACGCTACACGGAGGCAGGTTATCGTATATTTAAAAACAAGATGCTGTGAGAACTGGTTCGTTGTTTTTTATTTTACTAAGAAGATAAATCAAATGAAAGCCGGTTTTTATAAAGCATTGGGGTTTTATAGGACAATTTTCCTCAAGGCTTGGGGATAGTCATCTGCGTCAGTCCCCATTATCAGAACACAATATCTCATTTGAGTTTTTTTAACGTATTGGACAAATGTGGCGTTAATCATTTTGTTATTGATTGTGTGTATCGTTTAGTTGCTAAGCAAAAGGATAAACTAACTTTGATAGCTGAAAGAACTTTAGCCTAGCTTCATACCTTGTTGACACTAAGGGCATTTGTGATAATTTAAACTACTAGTTATGATGACATCATTTTTTAGGTTATTAAGTTTATTTTTACATCATACAATTTTTTTTTATAATTTTATGACTGATGCCCTCTCCTACTAATGACCTGCAAATTAGTTTTCATTAATTTCTTAAAACATATTATTTTACTCAAAACATAAGTATTAAATGGGTAAGCTGACAAAAATGATGATATAAACTATTTCAGTTTTTTTACTAGATTTATTTAATTCCTTGCGGACGTCGCGGAAGCCACGGGCGAAAGACAGTCTTATAAAAAATATATTATGAAAGAGCATATGTGATTAGTTCTAGAACTTTTAAAAGTTCACACTATACCTCAAATCATTATTGTTAATTTAAAAAATAATAATGGATTTAAAAAAAAACATTTTTTTTGTTATCGTGAATTTCACCTGACATCATTGTTTTCTTCGTGAACGAGCGGGATGGCAATACTTTCGTAGTAGTAATGAAAATTACGAACTCACCGTTTTAAATACTAGTGTTTTATTGTTATTTTTGACCGACTTCCCAAAAGAAGGAGGTACTCAATTCGTTTGTCTATATTTTTTAAAAATCTTTTTCTCAATATTTCATTCACAGCAAAAATAAACATCGCATGACTATAGTCCCAGAGTTTACAATTTGCACACAACAAGTCATTTGTATTGTAATATTAGTTTATAAATTATTAATGTTATAATTAATTTGCATGTTAATGTGTCATCTCTACTGGTTGCTGGTTTCCCCAAGATATTATACATTTCCCCAATTAAACAAAACAATTGCTATTTCCTAACAATTTTATTTAAAAACTTGTCTCTGATGATGTCTTTATAATCACAATATTATTCTATGTATTATAAATAGGTTATATGTATAATATAATAAATAATATACCACTTGAACATAAAAGTGCCTGTTGTATTATGTGACAAAGTGATTCAAAGATGGTACATATACCTATGTAGAAACTTCTTTAGCACTCTTCCTTCCAATCATCTGCATGGAATTATAAAAACTTTATTTCATTGTTTACATTTTTCAAATGCTAAAATTCAAATTACAACGAAAGCCTTTGACATATTTGACCATGACCTTGTATCCTTAACGTTGGCAGCTTGTAGTGTATGGTCCCTTTACCACATGAAGTGTTTTTTTTTTAATTTATTTCCCCCCGAAGTTTAATAGTATGAAAATATATAGCCTTAAGTGTGTCGTAAGTGTAGGGCATTTTTATTAAAGAAAGGATTATTCAAAAATATGCTGTGATTGCTGACATCCTACGCCACGAAGTAGTGTGTGTTTACGCTTATTATATTAGTATACTATATAGATATCGAAGATAGAAGATAGATAAATTACAAATAATCTGACTAAAAGACAAAATCGCTTTTATAGGGAGCAACATGCGGCTGTTATTTCTTTTTAATTGTATTAAAATGCTTTCCTTTGCAATACGATAATTACTTAAAGTTGGTGTTTATCTAATAGGCGTATTAACTTTATACATATGAGTTCTTACGTAGATAATAAAAAGAAAGGGCACTAGTTAAAAGTTTTTAATATTTTTAATTGTACTTAAAGGAAAGTAAACCTAATTGAAATGTACATATTTATGATCTAATGATTCCATTGTTTTCGACTTGACGTTTTCACAGCATTTCTTCTTATATTCTGTTGAGGATAGTATGGGAAGTAGGAGCCTAATTTTCTATTATAAACCAAGTACGGCGGTAAGTAGTTTGAGCCTTTAGGCGACCAGTTTCTTTCGTGTGCACCGGAGGTCCTTGGATGATTTGAGTTTTTATATTGCTGTCTATGGTCGTAGACTTCGTTCGACATGCCATTTCTATAGCTGTAGTTGTTTTTAGTTGCTGCTACCACAATATTAAATAACACTGCCAACAGGATTATCTGCAAAAGGATGTTACATTTAACAATTGCATCTTCAACAATTTACAATTTTAGTCCCTTTTCCATTCCACCTTTTTCTTAAGAGGATAGGATGGGAAGGAAAAGTGGATTTGACGGTGGAGGAGACCCGTAGGAAGGGGAAATATCCTGTTTATGTGCGTCTCCTCCTTCGTCGATTAAGGGCAACACATCTGTAAATGCGGATGTCTATGGGCAGCGGTCGCTCCGCCACTTCGGCGGATTCAGGTGCCCGCTTGCTGGTTTGCCACCTCATAGTATAAAAAAAAACGCAGACATAGTTTCTTTATACTTAGTATAGGTAAAGTTTTTTTAGTTATGTTGGGGAAAAACGACAATTTAGATTAAAAATTCAGACAACGGAACGAGTAAAACTTGTCCGTAAATTGATACAAAATATGCTATTTTATTTACACCGGAGCTTTTTCTCTAAAACTTCCTTTGCAAATATTATTGGTTTCCGTGAAGCTTTTGGACGTTGGGAATCCCTTTTATTGGTTTATCGATATTATACAATTTTTTAGAAGAAAAACTACTTACCTTAAGCAAGAAGAGTTTAATGGCCTCCATTGTTCACAATGAATCACAAGTAATTAGAATATATTGAAAATAAAACATTATAATATGAATTTGACGTATAAGTGTTCAGTGAAATGCAACAGTAAGCTGAACTTGTTCCCGATCTTTACATTTATATTGCTACTGTATAAACAGTCTACTTTTTTCGGAACATAGTATAATGGAGTCGACTATAACATTTAAAATCTTACTAATATTAAGTTTAGAATAATAAGTTTGTTAGAGTTTATAGGCTGAACGGATCTCGATGAAGTTTGGTATAGATGTAAAGGATGGTCTGAAAGAACGCGTAGGCTACTCACTTTTGTTTTTTTTATTTCCACGCGGACGGAGTCGCGGGCGAAAGCTACATAAATTACATTTTTGAAGGTAACAGTGATTAAAAACCATGACCCTCCATTATTATAAGGAAACATACACAAAATATAATAATTAGACACATATGTACATTACAAGAAAAAATAGATAAACAAAACCAATACAGAAGAAACCGAAATAACAAGATAAATAATATAAAAACCAGAGTAATAAATATGTTAGAGGAGGCATTTGCCGACTGGCAGATAGCTGTTAAGAAAAAAAAAAGTGTAACTCTATATACCTAGTACACAAGTTCTTTGTGAGCTATTCTGGATAAAAGGCTATTTCATTTCATTCACATATAATAAATTACATTAAAGACAGACCATTGATATGTTAATTAAATAATATATGCTTGTCTATTGGGGATTTTACATTTTCCATCATTTTACGAGCAGATGTTTTCCTTGACAACTTTCGCACGTGTCATATTTGAAAAAATCTATGCAAAGTTAAAGTTTGGGTGTAGGAATTAATTCTTTTTTCCGTTGTCTTGGATTATATCTTGTTTGTTTATGGAATAAAATTGAAAGATTCTTTTAGAAGGCAAATAAACTGGGTAGGTTATTAAATACTTAAATATGAAAGTACATCAAATAAATTTAAGATCGTGTAGACTACTCCACTGTTTTCTATATTCTTTATGTAGGGCGTAAAAATTAGAGCTTATTTGAACATTTATGTTTGTGACAGTAACATTATTCTGAAGCATCATTTCTATTGCTTTTTACCTCAAGAAAGTAAAGTCTACTGGATTATGATAAATATATAAACATGGGTTCTATAACTGTACCCATTGGGATTTGATATCCATATAGAAGCGGCCTTAGTAACTGATTTGTATTACATCTATACTTCTATACTAATATAATAAAGCGTAAACACACACTTCTTTGTTGCCTAAGATGTCAGC
>LD699926.1:162619-173975 GCA_003118335.3 Papilio memnon
TGCTATGTTACTTATAGGTATGTTTATTATAGGATCCACATTATTTTGGCAAAGAACAGTCCAAGGAATACTTGAAGAACAAAGATTGGGTAAAATGGCAGCCATTGAATGACTTTTTGAGTTCATCTTTCTACAATCTTTGCTTGCCACAAGTAAGGGCTGCAAGTAAATAATAAAAGCAATTTATACAAAAAATCAGTCTTTAATTTAAAAGATTAACTATAAATATAACACAACATAGTTCAGTTTCTAAGTTAAAAAGCAATAAAAGAGGATGTAATTAACCAATTAAAAAAAATAGTTGGTCACATCTTTCCGACTTTTATCCCATGTATTACATTAACATAATTATAAACAAGTTCTCAATCTTGAGTTGTGCAAGAAATTGATAGAAATATAGAATTTGTTTATTTTAACATAATTTCTTCAAACATCAAATAAAGGCTTACAAATAACATAAATATAAATTGTTTAACTTATTTTCATTCTGTAAAATATCTTGGTAAGTTTAACACTTAAACGCATCTTGTTGCCAAATGTATACATACCACGTTTCACGTTATTTTATTGAAGTCGTGTGGTATGAGTTTGTGTATAAATGTATTGAGTGTTTTTTTTTCATAGTTTTTCATACCAATTTTTGTTATTTTATGTTATATTGCTCGCGACTTCGCCCGCGTAAAATTAAAAAATATAGCCTATGTTACTCACAGATAAATTACCTTTCTAACGGTGAAAGAATTTTTAAAATAGGCCCAGTAGTTTTTGAGTCATTTCAATACATACAAAAATACAAATCTTTCCTCTTTATAATATTAGTATACATGTACCTAAATACTTTCCAGGGCGCAATAAAAACCATGCATTTAAGGGTTAAAGGCAAACATTGGTCAGAGCAATGAACCTAGTTAATACCATTTTGTTAACGAATCTTTCATTGTCAGTCTCAGAAGTATACTATATACTTTTGGAAGCATATGTTTACATACATACACAAACATTCAAGGCATTACCTGGTGGATAAAATAAATCTTAACTTGGTTATCCGTATAAACTTTTTAGTAAGATTAGTTGTATAGATATTCAGTCGGTGTTCATGATGAGGCAGACGCCCTGCAGCACCCAGTGGCTGATGTGCTCCGCGGTCCACAGGTCAGACTCGAACACGAGGCCCACGCCCATAGCGTTGCGTCGCTGCGACGTCGTGTACACCGGCGTGCGCAGGGTGTTCTAATTTTTTTAAAAAGAAATATAAGTTAATTTAAGTTAATTTACTATTTATTTTAATCATTTCAACTAAGCTTCAGACTTGTGCTAAGGTATGGTTTTCGATAATAGTTGAATGGCCATATGCGAATTGACCACATATTTGGATGCCCGTAGACCATACTATTAGGCTATTGGCGCTTAATTTGATTAAAATAAAACAATTCTTTGAATGTTAATAAGATACGTAAATGCAACTTCTTTATAGCAGATTGTTAATAAATACTGCATTACGTGACGCAGGAAATCTCAAGGTTAGGTTTATAATAGTTTGAAAATATACAAGGTCACTTCCTTGAATAAGTCAAGGCGGTCAAGTGAACTCATCTTTAATAGAAATAGTACTCGACAGTATACACACACACACTTAACACTAATTGTTTATTCACTAAACTTAAAATTTCAATCTACACAAATCATTTATTTGTTTAACAACTTGTATTTTAGTCAACACGTTCCATGCTCCTACGAGTTTTGAATCTGAAAGTGAACTATGCCGAAGCACTAAGGGCAATTTCTTGGACCTCCATGGACAGATTTATCTGATGTTTTGAATGTCTCCTTTTATTGCTTGTATGTACTTTGTATGAGTTAATCTAACTCATACAAAGTAATACATATATATTACTTATAGTATGTGCATGTAAACGTTATAATGTAAAATCTTATATCGATGTTTATGGCACTATTAGAATGTTCTGCCTGAATAGACATTCAAAACATCAAATGAATCTGTCCATGAAAGCCCAAGCAATTGTCTACATTGCGGCGTATTGCAGTGAAGGTGTAAGATAGTACTATGTGTGCGATGAGCGCTCACCTGCAGCTTGACCTTGTGCGACTCGATGGGTATGATGTGCATGATGGGCAGCTCCGTCACCAGCACCTTGGGGTGCGAGCGCCGCAGGCAGCCATCCTCCAGGTCCCAGCGCGCGCCCTCCAGGTACAGCCCGCGGATGTAGCACCCCTGCAAAACAATAAGTTACCAGATATTATCATGGAAAACGGAGGAAAAAACTATCTCGTTTAGTATTGCAATATACAATCAAACAAATGGCGGGGGGGGGGAGAGGGAGCAGGAGAGAGTGGCGCCGCCTTCTAGAGAATAATAAAATATATTCATAAATTACAGCTGTTGCTCGCGAACTTCGCCAGTGTGAAATTAAAAAACAATAAAAACATAGCCCATTTTACTCACTGATAACGTAGCTTTTTAATGGTATATAGAATTTTTGTAATTAGCCCAGTAGTTTTTGAGTTATTCCAATACATACAAAAACGTAATACTAAGATGACTTTAATCCCTATATATCTATAAAGTAGATCTATATAAACCTTAGACCATATAAGTATTCCTTTCGAAATAACAGAAAATAACTTTGATTACTCGGTTATAGTCGTAGTTATCTGAAATGTGTGTGTACTGACGGAGTCGGGGCGCTGCTCGATGTCGGGCACGGCGGTGTAGCGCGTGACGCGCGTGTACTGCGTGGAGCGGTCCAGCGGCCACACGCGCGCGCGGCACGCCGTCTGCACGTGCGCGATCAGGTACGACTCCGGCACGTGCAGCCCCGACAGCCACATCACTATCGGCTCCTCCATTGTCGCCTGCACACAACACTATCTCAATCTGTACTAATATTATAAATGTGTCATTTAGATTGATGGATGTTTGTTAGAGTTTGCCTAAACAACTGAACGGATTACACTGAAATTAGGCATAGATGTAGAGCATAGTCTGGAAAACACATACTTACTTTCTTTTAAATTCCACGCGGATCGAGTCGCGGGCTGAAGCTAGTTGATTATACAGCATGGTCAAAGTAGTAAAATGAATAGTGTGGCAAGGGATACTCGCCCAATCTGAGTACTGCTTGGTGCGCTCCATGAAGTGGTCCATCCAGCCGCCGAGGCCCTTGCAGGTGGCGGGGGCGAGCGCGCGCCACACGTGCGGCAGCTGCCCGTTGAACAGGCTGGAGGCGACGTTGTCCAGCACCGCGTCCATGCCGATCTCGCCCGCCAGCGCCTTGCGCAGCAGCGACAGCGTGCTGTGCATCTTGTTGATCAGGCGGTTGAACCTGGACAATATTCAGCTAGAAATTAGTAAAAATATACTGCAATAGGTTAACACTAAGTTACAGTTTTAAAAATATGGATCTAACGAGTAACTTAGAATTGGCCAAATGTCATTTCAACGAAATGGTTACGAAATGAAGGTTTTCGACTACAAATGTATCAGAAGGTGCTATATCACAATAGGTAACCTCTCGAGTTCCTGCAGCAGCACGACTACTGAGGGCGTGATGTTCATCTCGAACTGCTTGCGCACGCGCCACACCTCGTACTGCGGCGGCAGCTTCACCAGCACGTCCACCGCTATGTTGTCGATGAAGTCCTCGCGGCTCATCGCGCCTCCGCCCTCGCCTGCACCAGTGACAGTGTACACACACGGAAGAGAGGGAGCGAGAGTGGGAGAGAGAGATATATATAAGTATATAAAGTGGATACAAAGTAATAACGTTTTAAAAAATAACATTACCTTCACTTTTTACTTGCAGCATGAAAACGATTTTACAATTAGAGTTTTGGTAGTAAGCAACGAAATTGTTAAATACGAGGTTTATAAAATACAATACTTACATTCTAGTTTTGTGACTGGCAGCATAACAACATAGATAAGTTTATTAATGATATACCATACTAGAATCTCGCATATAATTTACAGAAGTAGCTTGTGTAAATTTTTTTTTAATGTGATTCCATATTTTATCGGTGTAGTGTAATCACCAAATCGAGCTATAAAAGTGTAACAAGAGTATCTAAAAAAAACTTAAAAACTTTTATAAACAGGAAAGTAGTATTTGCAAATTGTTCAGCTACCCTCCGTACTAGTACGAAACTGTATTACGAGTAGTGTGGTCAGTTTACTGTATCTACTAAGGGAACACAGAGGTACTGACTGGTCTGCGGCTGCAGATCGATGAGATGCGACCACATGTCGCGCACTGCCTGGCTGAAGTAGCCGATCTCCGCGTTGGGGTGCAGCCCGAACACCTCGGGCGTGTTCGCCAACGGCAGCGAGTCCACGAAGTCTGAACAACACAACATACTAGTACAACACCCAGACAACCGCAACAGCCTTACTTGGGCAAGTACAGTCGCAGAAGTCCGCGGTGTTCTACTTAAGGAAAAAAATCCTTGTCTATTGCAACCAAACTTCGTCTCTTCCTACAAATAACTAATTACATAGTAGTGAGTGGTGCAAAGAAAGGGATAATAATAACACAAACCGACATTTTTCGTACGGACACATTTGTAAGCTGCGTTGTTGTGATTTTTTTTCCATCTCGTTTCAAAATATTCAAACAATTGTAGCTTTTGTTGTGGAGCACTGACAGTTTCCCCGACTGTACCTACTAAATAACTTATATAGGTACCCTTGTTAACTTGCACTCGGAAAAAATACACATATCTGCCTTAAATTATATCCTTCTATGATATGAGAATATTGTCAAACAACACAACATTAGATAGATAAATTAGCAAAATAGAGAATTGAAACAGTAATTGCAGAGCAACTTCACTACTGTCTTCTGTCTCTGTCTAACACATGCACTGACCGATGTACTCCTCGCGCTCGCCGTCGGGCGGTATGAAGTAGTCGAAGACGTCGTCGTGGTAGAAGTGGAAGGGCTGGAACTTGTCGAAGAGGAACTCGCCCATGTACTCGTCCATGTAAGTGCTCACCACGCGCCGGTCGAAGTCGTCTATCACACGTCCGCCATACATCACCTAATAGGTTACGACATGAATTAAGCACTACTGCATCAGAAGCACAAAGTTACACAGAAAGGGGTAAACAGAGACTCTTATTTGGCATCCTTACAGATCGTATGATAAATTGTAATATTCTTTACGCTTTTGTGTATATTAGGTACTAGCTGTTGCTCACGACTTCGTCCAGTTGGAATTAAGGAATAGTAATAGCCTATGTTACTCAGCGATAACGTAGCTTTTAAATGGTGAAAGATTTTTGACATCGGCCCAGTAGTTTTTGAGTTATTTCAATGCAGACAAAAATACAAATCTTTCCTCTTTATAATATTAGTATAGATATAGATATTGAAGTATAGATTTGTATCAACTACAGAGTAACACTGAAGTTGTGAGCAGCGTACCTCTCCGAAGAGGTACTTGAGCGTGGCCCAGGGCACGGCGCCGGCGGTGCGGTCGAGGTAGCACTGCAAGATCTGCATGCACACCACGAAGTCCGACTCGCTGAAGTCGTACGATATGTTCCACCCAATCTTGTCGTATTTACGACGCTCCTAAACATTACTGACGTCAAACATTTTCAACTGGTAATGAAAGATGATTGATGTCTTGTAAAAAATATGTTTAGGTATGTTATTTCCTCATTTTATAAATATGTTTGTCAGAATTATCACTTATATGAAAGATATTTATCTTCAACGACGCAGTTTTAGTATCTATAAGAACTTTATATGGGGTAAAACCGAAATGTAAGGAAGTGTATTACTTGTACGACGGCGTGGAAGAATGCCAGCACGTAGACGAGCTTCTTGAACTGGGGATGAGTGCACTCCTCCAGCGCGTGCGGACGCATCTTGAAGTATGTGTTGCGGAGATTCAGCTTCAAGCCGTTAGGGGGCTCTGTCACCACTGAGTCAACGAACATTTAAGTAATTATAACGCCGTGAACCGATATCTTAATATCTTAGCCTAATTATGAGTGAAATAAAATTTTGTAAGTGTCAGTTTATCGGTTTACCTTTGAGTGACCTCTGCAATATACCGATAGGGAAGGTGGGCGTGGGGTCCGTAGTGAGCCATAGCCGGTACTCTGGATGCGGCTTGGTCAGCAGCTCCAGTTGTTTCTCCAATTCGCGCAGGAATGACACCAGCAGGTGACAGTTCTGCAGGATCAACCACTGCCCGTGTGATATCGCACCCTCCAGAAGAGCCAATGCTGCCTGTACGACAATAAAAATACCCAAATTACCATTAACACATCGATGTATTTATTCTAATACTAGACTCCGGCCGCGTGGAATTATATTAAAAAAAAAATAGGTAGACTATGTATTCTTCCAGACTATCCTCTACATCTATGCCAAATTTCATAGTGATCCGTTACGCAGTTTAGGCTACAAACTCTAACAAACATCCATCCATCCATCCAAACTTTCGCATTTATAATATTAGTAAGATAGACTCACGCCCTCCTGTCCCTGACCGAGCGAGAGGTACTTGAACTTGCCGCCGCCGAAGCCGCAGCGGTCGGCCAGCTTCATGAGGTCGGCCGTGGGGTCGGAGCCGGGGCTCAGGATGAACACTACCGGCGTGAACGGCGTCGTCTGCTCGAATATCATATCGAAGCTGGCAGAACAACATTATCCCATTATTTTAATGTGTAATATGTAAGTATACGTGATCTAAATCCTTTTAACGCGACAGAAGAACGCGGAAGTGCCAATGTTCCATGAAAATTTCATTTCCAGCCTTTCTTAAAGACTTCTCTTTTACAGTGTGAATATTAATTTCTGAGTGTTGCACCTGATGACGGGCGGCGTGATGTACTCCTCGCCGAGGGTGGCGGTGATGTAGTCGGTGAGGGCGAGGTAGATGCGGTCGACGCGGAAGCAGCGCAGCAACATCAGCAGTTCAAACGGCTTGAGGCGCTCACGGTACCCGTTGGGGATCTCGTTCGTCTCCGGCGTGTCGCTGTCGAACCACTAGCGCACCGCGGGTAGTTGACATTTTTTACATTTTATTTACAAGAAATATATTTCTATATAGAGTTCTAATAATAACTAGCTGTTACTCGCGACTTCATTCACGTGAAATTTAAAAATATAGACTACGTTAATCAGCGATATCGTAGCTTTTATGGTGAAAGAATTTTTGAAATCCGCCCAGTGGTTTTTGAGTGATTGCAATACATAGAAAGATCTAAAAACACAAATCTTTACAATATTAGTATAGATATAGACAACGACGTACCTCTCGCCAATCTTCAAGCTTTGTGCGAATATGTTCCGGCAGCATTGAGAACGCTTCCGCAAAGTCCACGCTTAGTTTCATTATATCTTGCCATCCCTACAAAATGTTAAGTATAAGCAAATAAAAAACTTGCTCTTTTTTCAATCATTGAACGGAACCACATGGATAGTGACCTGTGAAGGTATCCAGGTAGCGGGACAGGCGGTGGCGGCCTTCTCCAGCGCCACATTGCCCTTGATGAAGAAGTCCAGCTGCGTCTGACTCACGTTGCCTTCGTTCTGTTCTAGTTTTATATTCATTTGGAAAGAGTACAACAGCTTGTGGCGCTCGAATATACCTGCAGTTTTATAACATTTCTGAAGACCCTTTGGATAAAAAGCAAACTAAATAATAGAGAAAATGGAATACACACCTGTACAGCCATAGTCGTACACGTTTTTGGTGAGCATATCAATAATGTTTTTCAGACGTTTCGCGAGGATCACATTGGGCATGGCTTTTCTAAGCGAAAACGAAAATACCTGAAAGTTTTTTTTTTATTCATATTAACAAATAAGTAAATATATTCAAACCATTAATTAAAACAAAACATTAATTTTTAAAGCGCGTTTCCTATGAAATAAAAAAGTGAATACTTTAAATTACTGTAAAAATTGACTTACATCAAGATAGGAGGAAAGTGAATACTGGTACATAGAGTTAACGACAGCCATGTCTGACAAAACGAAGAAGAGAATAGAACCGCGTTTAGCCACAGGTCTGTATCCATCTCGGAGTTTCTCAATATCTTTTGTTGTTATTTCTGCTAGTTCCAATTTCTCCATTACCTAAAAAGCAACGCATCATTTATGCGAGAACGTGTCCATATGAAAGCATATAAAACTGTCGCTCAGAGTCGTTTAACTAATGATTTAGTAATAAAATTTACCTCAGCTGCTTTGGCCTTGGTATTCTCCAAGGTATCAACTAATTCTACATTATCCAGCATGTTGCCTGTGGACGTGGCGAGCTCTCTTAGCAGAGAGTCCTCCAGTCCTGACAGAAGACTCTTGTTGGCACTCGTCTCCATTATGAGACTTTCACGCTGTTCTTCTAAGTCCGATCTCTCTGCGCGTACTACTACGCTTAGGAGTTGGTCTTCTAAGCCCTAGAATAAAGAACAAATAATCCACTACGCAAGTAATTTGTATCTAGTTTGATTCTGTCGAAAATTTAACCGTGATAATTCTTCGCAGTAGATAGTTAGGTACTGCTAAACTACAGGTGTAAGATATAAAGAAAAAAGTTACTGGACTAAAACCAACTTTCGACGCCACCAATAGATTTTTTTTACATTGAAAACAAACCTACAGTTTTGACATGTAAGTACCTGCACTGTTACAGTGTAGTTGATGACGACCGCCTTGGCGTAGGCGGCAGGGTTGAACTGCGGGTTGGCGAGCTTCGTGGTCAGGTACAGACGGAAGTTGGGGTCGTAGTCCACCTCCGTGCTGCCCAGCATTACAAACGCACGCCCACCCTCCACTGACAGATTGTAAAACGTGGAAAATAATAAATAAAAACCTGGACCACCGGGTGCAGAGATATGCGGTAACGGAAATACAAAAAAGGTAAAAAGTGATACAGACGAATTGAGAATCACCTCCTTTTGGAAGTCAGTTAAAAACATTCTGTACATCATTAAAAAATACTTTTATTTTACCTTTAATATTTTTCTCCAGAACATTGTCGACCACTGGATCTATGTATTCGTTGACATCTTGGAACAACACCGGTATACCGTACTTGATTGCCATCTCCAAGTGCCTCACGAATTGTGGGTCGTTAAATGACAGAATCTGAAATATGTCATAGACGACTGTTAAATTACAAACACTACTAAACATCATCTCCATATTCTATATTTATGTAAAATTTTGGTTCTTTGTTTTTTTCGAACTTTACCTTTAGGTTATTTTTAGCTTCTTTTCTTTTGATCCAGGTGAGCGCTTGCGTCTGTGGGTCGATACAGAGCGGGAATCGGGACGCGCGCGTCGTTAGTATGCCATTCTGCACCGACAGTTCGTCAGGAGGCAAACCCTCTGAATTCCAACTATAATAAACAATCACAACGTTCTATACTGACTACATCAGAAAGAGACGATGTAAAACCTAAAACGAAGAAACTGGATCGTACCCACTAATCTCCACTTCATTGGTTAAATTCCTTTCAATAGTGAAGGGCTCCGTGAGAGGAATGCCTCGCTCCTTGACATCCCCGAGCCAATCCTCGTAGATCATCGTTTCTCGAAAGGAGAAGGAGAACGGCCCGGCGTAGCTCAGGAAGGACGCCGCGAGCAGGCAATTACCGATCAATCTAGATTGTTCCACGTACAGGGCCGCCAAGTCCTCCGTCCATCGCTTCTGTTCACTGGACAGGCCTGACATCAGCTTATCTGCTGCCACCAACCGCCTCATCATGATATCGGTCTCCTCTTGCAACTCCTGTCTCCTCAACATCGCCGTCTCATATCTATGGTTCAGACCGTCCAATGTCCTTTGCAGGCGATCGATCTCTCTGTTCAATGACGCTAAATAATTCACGGCTTCTGTATACTCCTTTTCGAGAGCTTCCACTTTATCCTTTTTGGGTTTTACTTCCTTGTAGACAGCGCAGTAACCCAGCACGGCTATTACAAACTTTAAAAGACCATACCTGCACATCAACAAATTTATTTATGTTTTTAAAATAGCTGAATAAATATGAGATACGAGGTTTTAGTGAAGTTTACGCGAGTTCATAAAATACTCACCCAGCTTTACTAATTTGCTGCATGGTGTCGAGCTTCTTGCTCTTTTTCATGTGCGCCTTGACGGCCTTCACCTGCGCCTGTGTGATCAGGTCGCAGTTCATCTCCTGCAGGTTGCGCAGGAAATTGGGGTCCGCCATCATGCCTTTGGCGCCCTTCCAGCTTACATCCTTGATGCCCCGGATGATCACGACACATTCGCACACCACCTGACCAAGGGGGCACATTTTAATTCAATGTTCAAACTCACAAGCTCAATAGAAAAGCACAATAGCTTCATCATCATCATCTCCCCTACCTTATCCTACTTCCGTAGGAGCAAATCACGATAGCTTTCTAACAAAATAAATTAATGTATTAGGATTGAACAGCTATCTATGTAGACAATGTTGATGGGATACCTGCACAGCCTCCGGCGGAGTGGCGAAGGAGCGGATTTCAGTGATGTCGTTCTTGTCGAGGTCTGCGAGCGCGAGGCGCGCGGCCTCCAGCGCGGGCAGCGCCGCCGACAGCGCCTCCTCCGCCTCCGCCTTCTCCTCCGCGATCACCTCGCTCTGCTCCGAGATCTCCGCGCTCTTCTCCGCCGCCACCTGCTGCTTGCCCACCGCTGCCTCCGTTGCTAGCACACGTCAAACTTGCTCATTTGTGTTCTAAGCCCACTAAATGCTAAATGGAAGTTGAAGATGAGCAAAGGACTTACCAGTGGATATTTCCTTGAGCAGTATTTCACACTCGTGAGTCTGCTCAGCGACGATCACTTTCTGCACGGCAAGCTTGGCGTTCAGATCCTCTAGCTGAACGTTGGCTTCCTCTATCTTCAGTAGTCCGCCTTTTAAACGTTCGCACTACAGCAATCAAGAAACCGTTACTGTTCAATGCATGTTTTGGAGAAAAACGCTAACAGACGCTAAACTGTCGGAAGAAACATTAAATGTACTGATACAATATTAATAATCTTATTAATATTATAAATGTGAAAGTTTAGACGGCTGAACGGCTCTCGATGAAATTTGGCATAAATGTAAAGGATAGTCTGGAAAAACACATAGGCTACTTGCTTTTGTTTTTTTTTATTCGAAGCGGACAGAGTCGCGGGCGAACGCTAGTAAGTAATAATAAACACAATGTGTGGTATTTATAAATAACATAAATTGTAAGATTCAAGTGTGAGATCACCTGTGCGACGATGAAGGCGTCCTTCTCGCCGAGCAGCGCGATGTAGCTGGTGAGGAAGTCCATGTAGTGCTTGGGCGTGACGTAGTTGTTCCTGCGCAGGC
>LD699926.1:180063-190494 GCA_003118335.3 Papilio memnon
CGCCGGGTATCGATCCCGGTACCTCTCGCATGCTAAGCGAGCGCTCTACCATCTGAGCTACGCCCCCTGTGTAAGAATTAAACGAATTCAAGTTCTTATGCGTAAAAAATAAATAGATACTTTCGCCTCAGTTACGTTTATACCGAAGTCAATAAACATGGTATGTAATTGAGTAATTTTGACATACTATCTATTCACATAGAAAAGAAAATTTAGTTTTCAAAGTTAGAGAACAAGGAGAGGGAGATGGAAATCACTGATCGCCGTATTATGTCGAACATAGCAAAGGGGCAATTTCTAAGGAAAGTTTGAAAAGTTTGACATTTGACAAATAATTAAGGGGAAGTTTTCCATTTAATTATCCCATTCTGCAGTATTTTAGCCGAATATTGCCAATAAATCAAGTAACTATATCTGTTTTAGCAACAGTTTAAAAAGCCAATAAAACATCATTTGTCATATATTTTAGAAATGTTTTATTAATACGTGGTAAGTGTATAAACCAGTTACAAGGAAGTTCATTGAAAGTATGTGCGTAAGAGTGCGGTAGCGCCCGGGGCGTGCTGCTCGGTGAATGTCAACTCAGCAGTGCCCCAGTTTGAGCACGCACTCGTTTTACGCAAGGAGAATGTAATTCTATGTTTTCACTGTTTCAATACCAGTACAAAAACATGTTGCTATCTCTGATTTTTCAATAAGAATGAGAGGGTTGACAGCATTTTGTTTAATCGTGTGTCATTACAATAATTATACTCTGTATCAATACTATTGTATTTTCGAGTAAACAAACACAGGGGGCGTAGCTCAGATGGTAGAGCGCTCGCTTAGCATGCGAGAGGTACCGGGATCGATACCCGGCGCCTCCAAATCTTTCTTTTTATATTTTACATTTTAAAATAAGGTATAGGTCGCACTGTGTTGTCAATTTATAAGGATACTTTCACACGGGGGCGTAGCTCAGATGGTAGAGCGCTCGCTTAGCATGCGAGAGGTACCGGGATCGATACCCGGCGCCTCCACACTTATTTTTTAAACAAAGCAATGAATTAGGATTAACCTTATCCGTCAACCCTGTTTTGAACCCAAAGTTCGATCCCAAAAATGACGATTTTTCAAAAAATTTTTGTCTTTATATTTTTTTATTGTATCAGTGAATATAAGATCAGATACATACCACCATGAAGACGCACTCGACGACCGTCCTATCTATCTCATCGTTAACTTCAGTGTTTGGTAGAAGTCCGCTGATCATGTAGCACAACTGTACCACCTGACAACAACGAAGAAGATATAGTCATCATGAAGAAGGAAAAAACTACAGAAACAATCCATCGAAATGTTTAAAAAAATATTTTGTTTTCGTATCCGTCTTGGACTGTAGATGTAAGATTGTAGCACCCTTTGGGTAATGATACCAGATTAAGCGGTGTTTGCGGCACGATGGTGGCGAGCGGCGTCTGCTGCTGCAAGCCGAAGAGACCGAAGACTATGTAATTGATGGCCCCCGGCACATAGTGCTCGAATAGACCCGCCAGCTGCTCACGTTCCTCTTCGTTACTGCGGCCGCGCAGCCACCTGACGTAACCGCAGTGTTAAATAAGCCTACTATAAAACCTGATAGGTACAGTCGCGGTAACCCGCGGTGTGCCACTTCAGGAAAAAATTTCTTGTTAATTGCAACTAGACAAACTCCGCATCTTCCTACAAATAAGTAATTAGATAGCAGTGAGTGCAAACGAAGCGATAATAATAAAAAGAACCTAGCCGTCTTCACTAATACAGACTTTTTCGTATAGACACATTTATAAGCTGCGCTGTATCGTTCCGTGTTTCGTTTCAAAATGTACAAACTATTGTAGCTTTTAAGGAACATCGTCAGATTCCCCGACTGTACATGTTTTCCAAAAGTGAAGGTTAGTAAAAGAGGCCTTTGTTTTGATATATTTATAATTTTGCATAGGTGTATGTAATGTTCTTTCTTTTTCTGATAGTCGTACCTCTCCCAGTAAGGCACATAGCCCAAGTTCTTGGGGTCGACGAAGACCATGCCTGCGCGGGAGACTGTGGCTGGTGAGGCGTAGTTGAGGTCGCCGACTTCAAAGAGCAGTGAGCAGTATGGCGCGAGGCGGATGCGCTCGCCGTTGGCCAGCGTCAGCAGCCGGTTGTCATCCATCACAGAGTTCATATTCTCTATCCACAGCGCGTCCACGTCGCCGTCGAACAATGAGTACCGGCGCTCGTCTTTTTCTGCCGGCCTACATACACCAATACGTTCTAATATATTTTGTATTGGTGTGACCGATACTTACTCTATTTCCCTTTTGGGATAACTGGAAGTGTAATCTCTCTCTGTATTTAAGAAAATGTATTGCTATCCAAACTATTTTAAGATATTACCCACCGTATACTGTTGATATTGAGTAAAGTATTGTTGAAATATAATTTGATATTTTGAATTTACAAAAATTAAAAAACGTGACTATTGATCTTTATTTGAAAGTTTATTTCTTTTGATATTAACAAAAAGTAATAAAGTTTGGAGGCGCCGGGTATCGATCCCGGTACCTCTCGCATGCTAAGCGAGCGCTCTACCATCTGAGCTACGCCCCCCTTGTGAATAGTGACAAAAAATAACAAAATGATCATAAAAAAAATACATTTCTTATTGAAAAACCTAATGCAGGTATTTATTTATTGTGAAATCGAATCCTAAAGCAGTCAAAGACACTTTAATTGGTGATTTCGGATAATTGCTTTGACACTCACCTGTTCATTTCGCGAAATATTTTCGAATACAGACCATCCGTCCAGTCTCTGGTCACTGGATCAAGAATGCCGTACAACTCGATCACTGAACAAGCCTGTCCAAACATGTTACATATGAATTCATGTACATAACTATTTATCGAATTCAACGAAAAAAAGCGTTCCCTACTATCTTATAACCTTCTCTTATTTTTATATAATACTAGCTTTCGTCCGCGACTCCATCCGCTTGGAATTAAAAACACAAAAGTAAGTAGCCTATGAGTTCTTCCAGATTATCCTCTACATCTATACCACATCGAAATTTCAGCCGTTTAGGCTACAAATTCTAACAAACATCCATCCATCTAAACTTTCGCATTAATATGATTTTTTAAGACACAATTAAACGGTTAGAAGGTAACCTTAGGATTGACTACAGTGAGCTTGGTGGGTGTGCCGAGGTCCGTCTGCGCTTTGACGAGGGTGTCGAGTATGACAGTCTTGCCGCCACCCGTCGGCCCCACCAGCATGGTGCAGTGCCGCGTCATCATCGTCTCATACAGCTGCACCACTTTGTCCACCTTACAGAAGTATGCATTACGTTATGACGATTTCAAAGACTAATCAAGATGGTCCTTCGAGCCATGAAATAAAATAATTTATACTACTAATATAAAGCCTAAACAGTTCTTAGTTATGTAGGATGAACACTAACGACACACTTACATGCTTTAGGCTATATATTTTCACACTATCTTTTATTCTTTCTTCTATTATCTTTTATTAGGAGATAAATAGATTGTAAAAAAAACCTTCACGTGGGAAAGGGACCATAGACTACAATCTGACAACATCAAGGAAGCAAGATTATCATGGTACGGTAATTGTTATTCAATGTCAAAGGCTTTGTTATTTGTGTATTTGTTATTTTGACATTTGCAATAGAAAATTTCACAAATGTAAACAATAAAATAAAGTTTTTATGATTACATGCTGATGAAGCCGTACGGGAACAGCTAGTTATAAATAAACAACTAAAAGAAAATATTAATTAAGTTGTGAATAATTTCACCTGATGCGGCATGACGATGTATCCTCCTCGCTCGAGCACTACAGTCACAGCAGCGTTGAAGTCCGGGTAGCCGACGCGCGGGCACTCCAGCCCCGGGAACAGGTCCTTAATCAGACCCAGGAACAGCGGCACGTCCTCGAACACGAACTTCGGGTGGTTCATATCTCTATCATACGAAAGAACACAAAAGTCAATACTATTTTATAGCAAGTCTTATTAACATGGTTACTAAACGATAAAGGGAATCTGTTTTGAAAAATTGAGAT
The DNA here is from genome assembly GCA_003118335.3 of Papilio memnon. Lineage (NCBI taxonomy): Eukaryota > Metazoa > Arthropoda > Insecta > Lepidoptera > Papilionidae > Papilio > Papilio memnon. Next base: position 184,150 of record LD699926.1, read on the forward strand.
CAGTGCCATCTACTTTATCATCAACATACACAATGTTTTCCTTACAATGAGTAACATGAAATATATACAATGTAAATTTTAAGCTTGGTACAATGTAGAAACCCAAAAATTTATACAATTACCCATTCATGTATTTCGGTTTTGGGTGCTCTTGACCATCCTTTCGGAGTATTGTGTTTGTTTATTAGTTAATAGTGAACTTAACATTTTAAAACTCTGCAACTTTTCATGTTATACCTGAGTGCTCTCATGAGCACCATGATCTCGCTGAGTCCGGGCGAGTCGCGGCGCAGCTTGCCCGCCATGCGCAGCACCGCAGTCAGCGCGCGCAGGCCCCAGTCGTAGTGGGACTGCTTCGACAGCTGCTCGCGCGCCACCTTGTACAGCACTGTCATCTTTTTGGCCAGCACCTGAATAGACAAAGTCAAACAAAAAACAACGCTATACTATATCTTCAAGTTCGCGGATCCCTAATCTATACTAACACAATAAGGCGTAAACACACAATACTTCGTGGCGTAGGATGTCAGCAATCAAAGCATATTTTTGAATAATTCTTTCTTTAATAAAAAACTTATGACACGCTTTAGGGTATATTTTTTCACGCTATTAAACTTATGGACTAAATAAATTGGAAAAAAACCTTCATATGGGAAAGGGACCAAAAACTACAAGCTAACAACATCAACCTTACTTGTTGCCATGGTCGCGATAATTGCTATTCAATGTCAAAGGCCTTTGTTGTCATTTGTGCATTTGTACGTACTCGATGTAAACAATACAACTCAGTTTTTATAATTTCCTGCGGATAAAGCCGCACGGGAACAGCTCGTCCCTAATAATAGAGTTAAGGTTAGTGGTAAGTTAATAGACATATAACAGCTCACCTTAGCTGTAAGAAATCCATCAGAGAAAAGAGATATCTGGCAAATCATCTCAAGGTCGGGCAAAATACAGACAACGGGTCGGAAGAGCGCCTTCACGGACTCGGGCAGTTCGGTGCGGCCCGCGTACCCCGGGTTCATAGTTATGAAGATGCCCACCTTGCTGTCCATAGCTATCTCTTGACCTTCGAACTGGAGATGAGACGAAATTACAAAATTCAAGCCATCGCCAGCTAATCTATACTAATGTTAGGAAATAGTAGGAAACGGAAGGAAAAGTGGTTGGTAGTTTTATATAAAACACTTGCAAGCAGTGGCGCAGCTCTTCCTGGCATTCTAGCAGTCGTCAGTCGTTCATAGTAGTCGCGCTTAGTCAGTCGCTAAGGAGCTCAGTCGCTCAGTACATTTCTAGTCGTCGCCACGTAACGTTCGATATCTTTACATAGTAGCCCTTGTATTGGTTTTAAAGTACTTAACAAGTATTGTTAATATGGCCGACCATCTATATTTTTTTAAATCATTTGGAATCGAAATATCTAAAACTATTATAATATAAAGAGGAAAGATTTGTATTTTTGTATGTATTGAAATATGTCAAAAAATACTGGGCCGATTTTAAAAATTCTTGCACCATTAAGAAGCTTACGTTATCAGTACGTAATTTTTTATTTCCCGGACCCGGAGTCTCAGTCGATAGCTAGTTTGTAATCATTTAAATACACTCACCGTAAATCTTTTTAGCTTCATAAGTAAAGCACTTCTTATACACTGCAGCTGTGTCGATATGACGGAGAGCACGGATATGTCGATCCTGTTGAACTCGTCGAAGCAGCCCCAGGCGCCGCACTGGCAGAGGCCGGCCAGGATCTGCCCCACCGCGCGGAAGTCCATACCCTCGCCGCAGTTTGTCACCACGCACAGCAGGCCCAGCGCCTTCGCCAGGTCTTTTGTCGTCTCCGTCTTACCGGTGCCGGCGGGACCTTGGTATGTAACAAGTGTTTGATCATGAACCACTATTTATATCACCATCATCATGACCAGCTCACTATACGTCCACACTGAGGGGCTCAGTAAGGGGCTAAGTAAGGGCGACTAGGCCATAACCACGATGGCCCAGTGCAGGTTGGTTGACTTCACAAATATCTTTGAATTTCTTCGCTGATATGTGCAGGTTGCATCACGATGTTTTTCTTCACCGTAAGAACGCCGGATAAATTATATTTATATCAAAAGTAATATTGGTTGTTTGAGAACAGCGCCATCTATTTTACAAATGATAATCATTAATTTCTTTTATTATTTAACTTGACATTCTGTTTGTACCATACCTGCGGGTGCGCCTCCCAGCTGCATGGTGAGAGCTTGTGTTATGGTGAGGTATATGCGATCTGTTAGTGGTGTTATCACCAAACGACCGTTTAGACCCATGTATTCATATCCGTACTCGAATAAACCTATAAAGTAAAAAACAACAAAGGTACAACGATATCTTTTATATCAAACACTACTGTAAACAAAAAGCAAGATAATTATTGATAACCGGTGCACTGTCGTATCCAGAGGTTGTCATCTCTCTTGAGCCAGTAGAACCTGAGCTGGCTCTCCCACTGGAAAGCGGTGGCCTCCGTCACGTTGTCCCGCACGAAGCCCTCGATGATGTCCCGCGCGTGTACGTCAATGGTCGTGATTGTACGGAACTTTAGACGGTCGTTTGACGACAAATCTGTAGAGAGGTATACAAGTGAAATAAATTTGAAAAATGAGGTGTTAATCGATTTGTAGTCTTCCTTTGAAATAACCAGTCAGAATTATATTTTTATTATACATTGATTACTTTTAGTTATATTCAGACGAAGGAAGAAAGTATAGATGGATTTTTGGAAGAGGATATGTTTAAGGGAGTGAATTCAGATATGACGGTAGATAGAAATGTATGGAAGAGCAGCCCCCCCTAGACAAAGTGACTTTCGATTAGAGATATCGCTAGTAGAATCGCCAAAATGTGTCAAAACGTATAGGAAGCACGGGACAATACATTTTTGAATTTTCGATCTGCGAAGGCGGTAATCGAATGTTACTTTGTTTAAGGGGCCAGAACATACTGTGCCGACCTTCCGTAGGCACAAGGGCAATTTGATGATGCTTATGATAGCTTATTTTTTGTATATGAACTATTCTTATCACAGTACCCACCTTGCCTGACTTTAACGACCAGTCCATCCAGTTGTTGGTTCTGCTGCGCGAGATGTTCCTTCATGGCGCGCTTGTTGCCTTTGCGTATCCGATAAAACGTCTCCTCGGTCTCCGCCGTCCACCAGACGCCGTTAGCCGCCAGGCACACCATACCTTGGTACTCCATTATCCACTCCGTCCTGGTGAAATTGCAGTTTGTGATGGCTTTACAAGATATCTGACGTCAGATCACTTCAGCTCAAGAGTATATTACAAGCTTTCGCCCGCGACTCCGTCCATCCAAACTTTCGCATTTATAATATTAGTAAGATTTGTTATATCTTTTGTTAATTTTATTGTAGCAACAATTATAACAATACCTGGGTACGTTCCAATTTTTCCCATAGTAGAATATCGCCTTCTTGGTGATGAATTTGTTAGTCCTGCGCATCTCGTTGAGGACCAGGTTCATCCAGTCCTCCACTCTGCCCTCCGTATACACGATATTGCGGAAGTCCATAATCTAATACAAATTACTTAAAATCTTTATTTTACACAAAAAGCGGTAAAAGATCGAACGGTCATAAATCTAAATAGCAAAATCACCGCCGTCTATAGATAAGAAATAAATTATATACTAGTTAGGTCTAATTCCCTTCTTTCTCCTTATTTTCTATGAATGAAAATTAAAATGTATTATGTATGATTTTTTAAAAGAAAATGTATGGAACATCACCTCTCCTTCTGCTGATATCATTTTAGAGGCGACGGGTCGATTACTGTGGTCGACATACAACTCCAAAGCGCGGATATTGTCGAACATCTAAAAAACATAATCTCATTTTTTAAAAAAAAGAAGAAAAGGGATGATGGTATATGTTTTGGTACGGGTCGTTACATTTCAATAAGTACAGTTTGTTAAGGAAAACACATAGCTCAATCCATAAGATGAATTTACCTTGATCATATGCTCCTGAACACAGCTGCATTCACTGCTGCCGAGGATCGAAAGCAGTTCATCAGTCGAGATGAAGAAGAATCTCGGAAATATACGTCTTTTCGAATCTAAGTAATCATTCAAGGACTTCTGGCATCTGTAAAGATAATAAATAAATAATTATAATTTAAAAAAGTAAATGTATTACTAATTGTAAAAATCTATCCCATATTAAACTTACTTCTGCAGACCGAGCCCCAAGTTGACAAACTCTTCTAATCTCCCGCTTATCATGCAGCAGTCTACGACGTTTAAGCGCTTCGCAGTATCTAACATAATCTGTGATAAAAAAATAATTAATTTGGATAACAAATTCCATTGACGGTCACTGTAACCTTTACCTATGTAGAAAATGCATCGAATACACCAAACTTTTAAAATCATGTAACCCTTTTAAGCGGCCAAAGATGACCACAAAATAAACTGTCACCATGTTCACTAAGAGATTGAGTGTTGCAGTTTCTTACTTTTCTAAAGGCTCTATCGATGTCATCAAACTTCTTGGCCTCCTCGGGCAGCTGCGTGCGGATGTCTCCGCCTACAAATATGCCCTCCAAGTAGAGCCACTTGCGCTGCGTGGCCAACCACTCCTCTATTATCTCTGATATCAGCGACAGGCGGCGCTCCCACGTCTGTACCACTGTTAGGAACGGACCTATAAATCTGTAAAGAATTTTTAACAATGTTAATATTTCCTAAGTAATGTAACTTGCGGAGTGAAATAGCGACACGTTTGTTTCAAATATAAACTGCATTTTTAGCCGTTATTCAACGAAATAATGTTACAGATAACTAATTTCAAATTTAAAGAGTTTTAGTCATCTTAACACATACTCAATAGAATGGATGCAAAATAGCCTGTCTTTAACAACTATTCATTAAATGCTGACTGAGAATCATCAAGAAGTTAGCGAAGTTCTCTGAACATAATTTTGATGGAAACATTCTAGAAATTAATTAGTTAGTGAATACTGTGGTTCTATAGAAGTACTGACTGCGAGGCGGCCATGCCCTGCAGCGTCATGGCATCATCATCCAGTTTAACGACAATCTCGTCGCAGGGGTTGAGAGTGTATCCGCGGTCCTCGCCGCGCGTCGAGTGCCGCGACACCGTGAACATTATATTGGCCCAAGTGTCTTGAACCTCCTTCACACCGCGCTCGATAGCCAGCTCCTAACATTACATGCCGATTTAGCACCAGCTCACTAAATGTATGTTTAGGTACCAAGCTATCGAAGCTGTATAACTTAGATCAGAAGAGTACGGGTCGGGTGTCCGGTTCTTTCAATTCAATTTTCCTTAGTAATCTTATCAGAGGTCAAACTTCGAGCGAATTAGACATGATTCCAAAAAAAAAATCAGTCCGTTACTATTAATAATCTGCTACCATGTTAGGTAAAAAAAAAAACGGAAGACTGAAGTCGTCTTGAAACATAAGAACTGTTAAATAAATCGTAGTGTAAAGGGTAACGAACTTTAATAGCGTGATTGACAATCTCCTCAGCCACTTCCTGGTATTTGTGAAGTTCCATAGCGAACATGTTCTCTAGAGTGAAACGATCCGGAGACATGTCGAAGTCCTGACCTGGATTTACCAAGTTTCATAAGTATCTTAAATTATTTTAGACATTTTAGAGATGAAATACTATCGAAAAATTATTACTTTTTAAGATTGTAAAAGGATTTACGTTTTAAAAAACTGAATTCTCACCTGTTTTGTGCATCAGTTCTTTCCAATGCCGTTCCCGCATCGCTTCATTCTTTAGCGACACCATCAGTGGAACTACGCCCTTAAACTGCTTCATTTTAAGATCCAACATCAAACCCACAGGAGTAGCCCGAGTGACTTTTGGCAGTTTGCTTCATAAAAAAATAATCTCAAATTACATCCGCGAAAAAGAATCGAATTCACTTTGTTTGCCTTCGATTTAAGGTATTATTACTAAAATCATACACAATATGTGAACTTACCGATATTCTTTGAAGAACTGTTCTATACCATCGACAAGTGCTTGTGGGTTCAGATTAACCCATAGAGTCTTAGCCCAGATCTCCCGCGCGTACTTCTGTGCTTTGTATATCTTGTAAATCAACTCCATAGCATGGAAGTCAGATTTTGCGCGATTGAAGTTCGAGAAATCGGCCAGAGGATTGTCGAAGAGTTGTTCCGCAGCTTGGAGATTTTTCTTACGAGATTCTAGCTCTTCGAAATACTTCGTATATTCCTGATTACAACAGACACAATATCGTAAGTTGTATACTTTTTAAGTCACATAATTAAACATTGGTGT
>LD699926.1:202949-221668 GCA_003118335.3 Papilio memnon
TGGTTGACTATGGCCTAGTCACCCTAACTTTAGGGTAGGCTCCGAGCCCCTCGGTGGGGACGTATAGTGAAGCTGGTGATGATGAGGAAAAATTGATTCTTACAATGGTTAACGTACTCAGAGTCACATACCGTATAAGTTTGCATCGTAATGGAATGTAAAAAATACTAAAGACAATGTCTAATTTAACTTAAATGTAAATGCCAATATTCGGTCTGATCTCAATAAAGGCTAATTATTCTGAAGAAAATGAACTAATCAGTTTATAGATGCGAACGACTTACGTGGCGGAAAAGCATACATATCCTCTGCAGGTTGTGCCTCCTCTGTTACGCCTCGCAGGTCTATGGACGTCTTGGTGTCATTCTCGCCTTCCGCGACTTCAGTTAGAGCAGCCGCTGTTTCTATCTCCGGTGCATCTCCTATTTAATTTAAAAAGTCAAGATTAAAATACGTAATCATAATGCGACTATAAGGGATGGCAAACGGGTGCGCGTCACCCTCAAATTTCCAAGTGACCACTATCAAGATTCACTTTAATTTTTTCCTCTTAACCCTTAAATGCGCGCACTGTTGAATAAAAACAAGATACAAACATTTGAAAAAAAAACATTTTTTTGTATGCTAGACTAGTTTACGCTCGCGACTCCGTCCGCGTGGAATACAAAAAACAAAAGCAAGTAGCCTATGTGTTCTTCCAGACTATCCTCTACGTCTATGCCAAATTTCATTCAGATCCGTTCAGCCGTTTAGGCTACAAACTCTAACAAACATCCATCCATCCATCCATCTATCCATCCATCCATCCAAACTTTCGGATTTATAATATTAGTATGAAGTATGAAGTATGATTAGTATGAAGTATGAAGTATGATATATTTATTATTTTTCATTTATCGATCATGCATTAAATATGATTTTTTCGAAGAGTTAAAGGAAAAATCATGCATTTAAGGGTTAAAACTACCAACAGTTTTTACATTTACCATGGTAGAACTTAATAGTTTATAAATAACTAGCTGTCGCACGCGACTTCGGCCCCGTGAAATAAAAAAACAACAACAAAAGTATAGTATGTTACTCACTGGTAACGTAGCTTTTTAATGTTGAAATCGGCAGTAGTTTTTGAGTTATTTCAATTCATACAAAAATACAAATCTTTCCTTTTTATAATATTAGTATCATACTAATCATACTAATATTATAAATGCAAAAGTTTAGATGGATGGATGGATGGATGGATGTTTGTTACAATTTGTAGCCTAAACTGCTGAACCGATTTCGATGAAATTTGGTATAGATGTAGAGGATAGTCTGGAAGAACACATAGGTTACTCACTTTTCTTTTTTTTTATTCCACGTGGACGGAGTCGCGGGCGGAAGCTAGTAGAATATAAAAGTATAGATATAAATAAATGATAATTGTAGAATACATTAGAGACTTTAAAGAAAATAAATACAAACATAATAAATTCAATATCAGTAATTACTTAAATAAACATTAAAAAGCCTCAAAAAAAAAACATCTACAACAGCAACCTTTGAGAATTTCTAAATCCTTGCTGCATAGAATGTGATAATGGAAGTAGTTCCAGACAAGGTGCATATAACCAAGCCTATGATTTGATTGGTTTAAGTTTTTGACATTTCATAGAATTACAAAATTTTAAAATTACCTTCAGCATCCGGTTCTTCTAACTCTGAAATAAAAAAGTCAAATCAATTTTTTTTCCCTAAAACATGTATATTTCATAGAAATTAGAAAATATAATGTCTGTCTCTAAGTCTGAAGTACTGGATTGAAATAAATCCCATGCAAAAGTTGTTACAGTATCAATAAATGTCTACCAATAGGGTTTTCAAAAAGCATTTTATATTTTTTTCAAAACCCTCTTTGTATTTTATTACCTTTAGTTTTAATTTTAGCTGGTTTAGCAGCCTTAGCTTTCTTTGCAGGCTTTGCCGGCTCAGTCTCCGCTGGCTCCCCTTTTCCTTTTTTACCTTTCTTTTTCTTCTGGACCGGTGGGGGCATAAATGGTGGTGGTGGTACTATTCCTGAAGAGAAATATTAAAAATATGGTAATTATGCTTTATCTTTAACTAAAAAGTAATAACAGTATGTGATTTATATTTTTAGTAATAAGAAAATATTTAATTAAATCCGTACAGTATTAATTAAACTTCCTAGTCTTCTATACTTTTTATATCATTTAAATTTAATATTTAGAAATAATACAACAAATATTAATTATGTAAAAAACATACTCCACTCAGTAAACTCTTTATCCTCATGTATAAGTTTATCAACAATTATCTTGCAGATATAAAAAGTTTTTTTCTCCAACGCCAATTCAGTAGGAGCCATAGGTATTGTAATAAATTTTGTGAAATTCATCCTAACTTCATCATCTTCAAACATATTGTAGAATAATTCTTCATCATCCATCCCAATGAGTGCAAGGATACTATCTTTGAACCATTGGACTCTCGGGTCTCTATGGAGGTCCATTTCAACCTCAACATCTTCAAGAGATTGTGAGGTGCTTTCCTCTATCAAATTCTGTGACATCTAAACACAATATTGCATATTATTATTTAGTAGCAAGGTTTACTAAAAACACAAAATATTGCCCTCAGAATGTTTTTGGAAATACAAATTAAAATATTCAATAATAATTTTATTGCATAAATCACGATGTATCTTTTTTTTGTATGATTTGGAAAAATCAATACAATTGTCCCATTGGATTCATACTGATTGCTGGGGACTGCTAGTAGAAATATTAAATCTCATAGCACACTTGGTGAATTTTAAAGCAATTATAAATACCGATCAACAGTAAATAAGGACAGAACTAGAATCTCCTTTTTTTAAATACATATTAAATAACGTCTGAACAGATTAATCAAATTGTATTTAATAGAACAAATACTTACATTTTAGTTAGATATCGATCCCCAAAACAGGTTTCTAGGGATTGTTTACAAACAAAAGAATACCAATTCATGTTGCCGGTTGCTGCCATAGCAACGAAGTTTTCGCCGCCAATGCCAATGTACTGACATTTTTGACACAGGTCAAAAAATAATGTTTGACATTAACGTTTTGTTTAATTATATAGATCTACAAGCACATTTGGCAGTTGGTATATTTGAGAACTAACAATGTCATCTTTTGACCAATGAAGGGGCGCCAATTGCATGGGTGAACGGTGCCATTTTTACAATTTCTAAATTCCAGAAAAAGTATGACGTGCTGATATGACATGTAGTCATGGATGTACTACGTAGTACTTATTACCTCCATGCTGATAACTCTAAAAACAAGCAGGCGCCCCCCTGTCACTGTCAAAAAAGTGTCATAAGATCCTTGTAGGTCTATAATCCTTTTAACAAAAATAATGGTACAAATCAAATACAAATAAAAAGAATATTATAAAAATGACTGCTCTGTACAATCCAACCCGATTTTTCATTAATTATTAACCCTCTGTATAGAATAGATAAATATTGTTTTAACAAACGGAGTAATTGGGGAAGGCCTATGTCCAACGGTGGGCAGACAAAGGATAATGATGATGAATCGGAGTAATTGAATCTTCTTTTACTGGTGTTGGATGACTTATGGATGACTCGGAAAACTGAAAAGGAGAAATTTGTGGTAATAAAAAGGAAAACTCAATTTTTATTGTATAATTTAATATCTAAGTCAATTTTGGTCAACATTTTAAAGCTGGTTTGATTAAGTATTTACATTTTAAGTCTATCAAGTTCTTTATTGGGTGACAGTACTATAGTATACTTTAAGTTTATTGCGTTTGATTTTATTTATTTAAAAGTAAACTGTCGCGCAGGTCGCTCCTTTAAATACCCACTAAAGTTATTATCTCCCTCTATATCTTCTATTCTAGAATTAAAGGTGTTTCTTTGATTTTCTTTTGTTGATATCAGGTTACCTATCAAAGATTGTGGAGCCGAATAAGAAGACGGACCATCATATAAAGTGTTAATACCTTCGCGTTGTTTTTGTGATCGACGAATAATGTTATAAGCCAAGTCTCTGCTGTAAGTGTCGTCATCAACATTGTTATCTGTTAATTCTGTGCGATCGTTGTTTCCCACTGGTTTTAATTCGGTAAGTTGAAAACTTCCTGCTTCGTTTTGATAAGATATTTTTTCTTTTTCATTTTCCGATGGAATAAAGTGAAAAGTTATAAGATCGGGATAGTTGTTATTAGAAAATGATGGCACGTTTTGCTTTGCTGTTTGCTCGCTTGAAACAGAACTACCATCGTCGAGATTGGAATATAAATAGTAAGATTGGTCTTTTTTATACGTTACAAATTTATTTTTATCAGTTGGATGTGGTACTGATCCGACAATTTTATCCTGAAGCTGTGCTGTTATACCGGTTCCTGTGCTAAGAATATTGTTCTCCTGAGTTTTTAGTTGTGATTTTTCAGAAGGGGATATATCTAATCTAAGAGAAGGATACACGGTACCTTGGTTTTTATAGATATTACCATTATTATTCTTAGAATTATCAGTGTTTTTAGTGATACTATTTTTAGGAACTATGATACGTTGTGATTTGACTTCGTCTATGTCAGATTGAATTAAAATATTCGAATTAGCTGGATTTGGTGCATTAATAATTTGACGAGTCACTTCTGGCACAGGGTATTTGTATAACTGTCCACTGTATATCGGTGTTTTTGTGTTTGGATTTGATTGCTTGTTATTTGCTTTATAAGGCAATTTGTCATTTTGTGATAATCCAGCTGGCTTTTGTGTGTATTTTGGAATAGAGAGGTTTTCTTGGTATATATTCGTATTTTCATTACTATTTGATACGTACTGACTTTTTGCACTTATTGATGTAATGTCTTGTCTATTGAGGTTATCAGTCTTGAAGTTGTTTGTGAATTGAGAAGCTGTCAGTTGAGAAATGGTTTCTGATATACGTCCTAATTCCTCGTTGTTCACAGCTTGGAATTGCGGTGGTGTTGATGTTGTGAGTGATTGCACATTATCTTGAATTTTACTGTTGTATTTCTTCGCTTTGTTGATGGAGTCTACCAGCAGTGAGAATACTAGAGCCTGTGAAGCAGAATTATTGAAATTTTCATTCCAAGTTAATTTTCCAATGGGTGTAAAATTATTATTAGTATTATCATTTACTGTGTTTCTTAATATTAAATAATTACTATTATCTGTATTTAATATTTCTAACTCGTCATCTTTAGATGTTTTAAAGAGGATATTGGCAATACTTTCAGGAATGGTAATTTTTATGGTAACCGTTCGTTCTATTGTAGGCAATACCGTTTCTTTTATAAAAGGTAACTTAGCGTATTTATTACTAGTGTCATAATTATCGAAAGTTTTAGTTGGTGGCTCTAGTTTGTTTGATGGTACAGCCACTAATTTTATAGGTTTAGGCAACGTGCCAGGACGTTCAGTTAATTCTTCTTTATCCTCTGAGTTAGATTCAGAAGGTAAACTATTAGAAACTATGGAATCAAGTTTTTGGTAATATTGACCAAAATTTTCATGCGATTCCGTTCCGCCAGCTTCATCGGTTTGATTAACAATTTCGTTTACGGTAATGTCAAGCTTTTCTTTCGACAAAAACTCAGAAAAAGAAAGGTTCTTATGATTTACATTATTATTTGACACTTGACTAGTGTGCAAGGGGTTTTTGTCTCTTATTCTACTTGACGTAACATAATCAGTTATTGGTTTACTTTGGGAGGTAAGTGATTGAGCATTTTGATATCGTGAAAGTTGCCTTAAAGAAGATTTTGGACTGAAGTATTGAGATGACTGTTTGGAAGCCAAATCTAGAGGCGGCAAATACTGCCTTGCAGAAGGATTACGACTTTCAGGTGCGAGGTACAAACGAGATACTTGTGTCGGTGGAATAGTTGTGGTTGTTAATAATATTTCGTCAATTGAAGGGCGTAAAGTTGTGGCGGATACATATAAGGGTGAAACCTCTTCTTCGGTAGGTGAGGGTCCAACTGTGGGTTCTGTAGGTTTATCATAGTTATAACCTCTAGTTTCTGGTTCTGGAGTATTTTCAAGTGATACTGATTCTGATGGTTTATTATAAATGTATGGAACATCAAGTTCTAATTCTTCTTTCACCGAATTTGTAGGTACATTATAAGTGTAAGGTGTTGGATTTGCGATTAATTTGGCATTTTTAGTTGGTTTTAACACCCATGTTTTAAAAGTTATTCTGGCTTTAGGTTGGCTTTGTTTCGGTTCTTGGACGAGTCTACTATAAGTTAAGGTTTTTGTTAATATGGTAGGAGGTACAATGTCACTACTTACTAAGCTCTGCCTCAATTTTTCACTAGTTTGAGTCTGGTTAATTTTTGTGGATGGTTGTCTAGCTGTTTCATATGTGTATTGTTGTTTGATTGATTGAATAGGTGCCACGATATTACTGATGTTATTTTTTTTATCTGTATTCCTAGGTTGCTGAGCATTATTTCCAAATGTTCGTGAAACTTGCAACGTGTTACTATTCTTTGTTTTTAATGACTTAAATTCAGTGTTAGATTGTGCACGTTGGGTATTTCTAAAATTGTTATATCTTTGAAGTTGGCGATTTGTTTTTTCATAGTTAAAATTATTCATAGTTTGAGAATACATGGTCTGTGTCTGTAATTGTCCCGCATGACCATTTGATATAATCTGTTCACTGGAATTACTCTGAGAATGTATGTTTTGTATGTTTCCAGAGTTTAGTACTTGACGCTGTAAAATTTCAACATTTCTTATAGTAGTTGGTGAAAAGGTACTAAAAGTGGGAGGGATGTATTGTGGATTAAAGGTTGAGGCAGCAAATGATTCTGAAGGTGGTCTGTACTCATTCTGTCGTAAAGCTATCTGGATTGCCTTAGTTGGAATATAAATATGACTTGGTGCTCTCTCAGGAGGTGCAAGGAGGGCACCATTTGGGAATAGTTGTCCTGAAGGCGGTTTGTAACTTTGCATGACTAGTAATTTGCTTTTCATTGCATTCGTGTTGAATGGATTTCGAACAGGATGTGTTAATATATTCTTTATGTCCTTCATTAATTGTGGTCCTAATTTTAAATTCTCGAATTGGTCGTTTTTGTTCCTAAGTACTTCCTCGGAGTTTTTGCAGTTAACGTTCATCCACCAGTCACATACAAAAACTGCTTGATTGAATAAAGTGCCGTTTGGACACAGAAATGATTGGAAGCCATAAGTAGCTCCAACTGTACACACTCTGAAGACTTGGCAATTTGTGTCCGTATCTGCATAATATCCTGTAAAGAAATAAAAGTAATTGAAAAAATATTAACAATATACCTCAATTCACAATGCAATTCGTATCCCTAAAAGGCTAGTTCGTGAGATGACTATAAAAAGCGTGCACAAGAACATGGAACTCGCGACAAAGTAACTACCCTCATCCACTAAAGTCTCAACCGTCTCACGTGCACCTTTGTACGGTGAACGTCGAAACTAGAGTTTGTTAATTTCATTACATGATTAGGCGTAGAAAATTTTTTCTTCATTAATTTTTATTCTAAGATAAATTTGAACGTGTTGTTATAATACTTATCAAAGTAATATTTATTACCAGGCTCCCTGCCAGCACAAGAGAAGCTGGTGCGTGGTATGGTAGCTAATGTAGGGTAGTCATTGCCAGGCTGGCCGGGCACCGCAAGCCTGATGTCCCAGCCATGGTTGTTGCTGTGCGGTGCTTGCAGTATCCTGCCGTTCTGAGCGGTACTAGTACAGATAATTGTAACTGAAAACAACAAAATAGAAATAAAAATTCAAAATAATTTGTATTGAACATTTCTCATGAGCAATTCGTAATTCAGACCGTTGTCACAACACTGTGTCGCAAACGTATTGTACCAATAGTGAAGACAGTTCACATAGTTTTGTCGTGTTGACATTAAAGGAACGATTGAAAAAAACGTCTAAATGAACTGCAAAGTGCATACCCCAACTCACACGTTTACTTATGTTGGACTGGTAGCGTTTTTTACTGTTCTTACTCTGTCATTCTTGGGTAATTGTGGTAGAAATCAAGGTAACCGTGTGTAGAATAACTAGAATAACTTGATAAAAGAATCGTAGTTGTTAGATAATAGCTGCTTTAAAATACAGAATCAAAAATTTACTTAGTTAAACAAGTATAGAATAAAATCTTTTCCGCGACGCTATTTTTATTAAAACATAAACCTTAGAAAAATAATTTTCCATTTGTGCCAGTAATCCAAATTGGTATGAAATACAACAGCAAAAATCTAAATTCCCTTATTGACAAAAGCCAGAAGCGTTTTATCATAAATATTCGGATTGTTCCAAATATCACGATATGCCTAATTGTAATCGAGTTATCGTCGAGCGGTAACTTTCATGTTGGCATTGATAGATAGCTTTTGCCGACGTATACTGGTACATCTATACCCAGCTCCAATATTGAATTTAGGCCGCGGTGCTTTTATTGATAACAAATTGATTAGCTTTGTTTTATATATACAATCAGATTGCTTTTACGAAATGGCAGATAATATGAACGTAAAAGCTCTATAAGATTTATTATAAATAAACCGCTTTTAGGGTGAGTTTAATCGTAGTGTTTCCGCTTTGTTTTTTTCAATTTTCTAAAATGTACGACACTCTCAACATGTCATCATCTTTTGAAGACCATACCATCAGGGATATTTGCAATCTCGAAACTGCGACTGTACGATATTATTCTTTTCAGGTACAGTTTGGAAATTGATAAATTTTTCCCCGATTAAATAAAAATATTTGGTAATACCTGTCAAAGCTAACTATTATAGTTAGGAATAATAATACAAATATGTACAACAAACTAAAAGGCAACAAGAATAAACGCAACATGTTTTATGTTTTGGTGTTAAATACGTAATATATATAATGATAATTATTCAGGGTACATTCTCCTCGGGGTTCGTTTTTATTGCGTCAGTATTAAGATAAGTGAGACTTGAGTGAGATTACAGTCGCCCACGCGAGACAAAGGGAAACTTTTCCATCTCGGTTGAATGTGCTCGCCTAAACGATATTACTTCCGAATACAAAACAAAAATGCTGGAATCATCTTTGTTGCTTATTAAATAATAGAAAGAAACTTCAGATCTTGCAGATCAGACACATATAAATAGATTTTTCATGGTTTTTAGTTTTTTGAATTGCATTTTGATTGTTAAAAATGTTCTGATACAAACGTTCTTATGTAGTGGAATAGTGACTTGTGGAGTGAAGAGTGAATTGATTTGTGATTTTTTTTTATACCATAAGGTGGCAAACGAGCAAGCGGCCACCTAAATCCGCCGAAATGGCAAAGCGACCGCTGGCCATAGACATCCGCAATTGCAGACGCGTTGCCTACCCTAAATCGACGGAGGAGGAGACGCAAATAAAAAGGATATTTCCCCTTCCTATGCGTCTCCTCCACCGTCAAATCCACTTTCCCACCCAATCCTTTCCTTGGAAAGAAAAGGGTGGAACGGGAAAGGGACTAAAGTTGGGCCTCCGGCACCACACTCTTCAGGCGAAACGCGGTATTGCTCCCGCTTCACACCTGTCTTCTGTGTGGTCGTGCTATTGCATCGGACGAGCCGACCCATTCGTGCGAAGATGTTAAAGCGGGCTCTACCACTGTTATTCAATCAATTTAGAAGAATCAATTTAGCCGCTTAATTGTCCTCTAATCTCATACTTCTTATATCTTATGTCAAATATTATTATCACCTCACAATATTCACCGTTAGGAAGCTATGACGCTTAGTTGTAATTGAATATTATACGACACGAGTACGTCGCGGATAAGTTACGACGTTATTAAATATCCAATATCTGAGATAATGCGCATCATTTAGTCGTTAATAACTCACCGAGCATCACATATCCTACGCCCTTGTACATAAATAGAACACGACTATGTAATTTCGCACGTGATAAAATGGCGATGGGATTTTCTAAACGATTCTTTTTGGATTGGTTAGGTTTGTTTTTTTTTATCAGTCGGTGTTGAGAGGTTGTTCGGTAGATCAAAGTTTTACAAGCGAATTGCGTCCCGTTTTGACGCTAGCCAAGAGATGGGATCGACGTCTCTGATTGAATTTGATCAGCGTTCATTGATTATTTTAGTACGATATGAATGAATAATATTGTTATATTGTATTGTAATAACTAATTGTTTCTTAACTGTAATATAAACAAAGCTAGAATGGTTTATAGTGATCTGTAAACTATTTTATTAACTGATTTTGATGTTAATTTACTTTTAAAATTTGATAAACAAAATGGTGCAATTGTTTTTATTATAATAAGTCCAAAATATGAAATTAGTTACCTCTAAATTAGTGTCAAAACATCAGAATCAAACAAAAAATCAATTAATCAAATATTAATTTCCATAGTGCTCGAAAGCTGCAAGTGAAAACTTAAAGTAAACTAAGTTAGTAAGAACTAACTTTACTGTGAATTCAATTTTATAGTGAAAACTTGTAAATGCCATTTCCACTAACTTAAAGTTTAAATTAAAAATTACGCTATAGCTATTGCATACAATATTAAACTTAATCAATTGAAAAAGCCAAGAAAATGAAGAAATTATTTGCTAAATCAATCCACGTTACAAATATTTAAGAGGAGTGTTAAAGTAAACTTATTTATTTAGTTACTAGCTGTTCCTGTGCGGCTTCATCCGCGTGAAATTATAAAAAACTTTATTTCATTGTTTACATTTATCAAATTATCAATTGCAAATGTCAAAATGACATGACATGATGACAAACCATGGCAATCTTGCTTCCTTCATGTTGGCAGCAACTTATGGTCTCCCACATTAGGGTTTTTATCCATTCTATTTACCCCCTAAGTTTTTAGCGTGAAAATATATAGCCTAAAGCGTGACGTAAGAGTAGGGCGTTTTTATTATAAAATTAATTATTCAAAAATATGCTGTAATAGCTGACATCTTTGGCAACAAAGAAGTGTGTGTTTACGCTTTATTATATTAGTATAGATTGGAACATAAAAATCTCTGTATTTTTTATTACAGTTTGAGGTATCAAGATGCTTGTAAAATTAAAATATGCGGTATTTATTTGTATTTAGGAAACATTGAAATTTGCCGAAGTGGCATCTATTCTCCACCTACCTAAGCCCACGATATTGATCCTACAAAGACCGACCCAAAATTCCAAAAATCAGTCTATCATCTTCGAGAAACGATAATCGAAGGGCGCCCTTAAAAGTAGTACACCCATTGGCGCTCCCTGTGTCCATATATATATTTTCTCGAAGCCTGAGATAATCTAAGCACTATGTTATAGCGTATTGAGTTTCGAGGTTTTTTGTAATAACAGGGCAATGAAATAGAAGCTGAGAAGATTTTTTCTTATAACAAGCCATTGAACCGACGACCATTGTTCGTCATTCCAACTTCTCGACACTTGAGTTTTAAAAAATCATTGTTTTTGTATTCTTTGTTTCCATTATTTGTGTTTGTACGTAGTTAGGGACTTTCATACCATGTAAGGAAATTTCTACGATTGTTATACGTCTAAGTAAACAAAAACGTAGTGAGTTTTAGGATTAGTCTGTCCATCTTTGTAATATCTAAAGCCTATCTAGCTTGCTCTTTGGTACTTTTATGCTATCGTTAGCGAATTAATTAGAATTGGTTAAGAATAGGGGTACCTCAATACGTTTAAAAGATATTAAACAAAACGGGAGCAATTAATTTATGACCCTGATGGTTTATGGTACATGTTACAGAACATAAAATCGTGTGTTCAAAATCTATCACATTGTCCATGGTAGAAGCAGAACAGTATGGCTAATAACTTTCACAGTTTCGGTAATATCTTTAAAAAAATATTTATAAAAAAAGATCTGGCGTTTTAAAAAAAACTTCAAATAACTTACCTAATAAATATAAGTTCTTCATTTCAGGTCCTCCTATGACCACTTTTCATTTGAAAATGTTCAGTAAGTACATAGAAAGCTAATTTACTTATAAATATCAACACAAAACTTTACAATGAAATACCATTAGCTCGAATCCTTTGAAGTAAGAGTAAAGGAACAAAATGAATTAAAAGCCTTTATGCTGAATAATACGACTGAGAATTATTCCCCGCGGCAACTGTAATTCAAATGGTGGTCCCGTCAAAGAAATGCTGTATAAGCCGACGCCCTTCCAAAGCGTTCGTTTGTAAGAAAAAATGGTAATAAAAACCCATTCACATTTCGCGGAGTGTTTTCGTAGACGTGTGGTTAATGTGGTTTTAATTCCCGTTCGTTGAATATTCTATTAAATCTTTCCGAAAATTCCATTCAAAAGGTAGAGAGGCTTTATATATTTTAAACGGTTTTATCCTCGAATATCCTGTCATTTTCGTTACAAGATTTGATGAGCAATAAATCGTGCATCTCAGGATTTAATAAAGAAGGAAGGGATTAGTTTATACATTTTTGAATAAGATTAAAAACGTTCTACCTTTTCTTCTGATTATGTCAGTACGTTAACCTATATTAAGCCAGCTTAGGCAAAGCTTTAACTAATCTGTCCAACTGACAGTTAAAATTTGGCCCACACACGCATAGTTTTTATCTGAACAGTTTGATTCTTCATTTAAAACTGTCAGAACAGAATTATAAAAAAAATCTTAAAGAAATGAAAACTATCGGCACCTTCTTTAAAATATTAGCATACTGATTTACTAACTTGAGCTCACGACATTGCCTGTACTTTTTCTAAAGTGAGTGTTTAATTAGATTTTGTATTATAAGTAGGTTGTGACACCATCCTTGTTTGTACTATTTTTTATGGTTATTAAAAAGAATTGACGTTAAACAAAATTTAAATAGCGATTTGTAAATACAGTTATTTAATAAGTATGTGTAACTATCAAATTCCCTTCATAGCGTCATGCGAATAGTGGTAAGAAAATGCATTGTTAGCGTCGACAGCTGTTGCATTTAACCCACCTATAGGTAATTACATTAGAAATCCATTACTCGTAATAAGTCTGAGATTGTGCAATCCACATCTTAAGGAATACTGTAGCGATTTGGTAACCTTTTTAAACTGTTAATCATTATTGATCCTTGTCCACTGTAAAAACATAAACAATTACTTACGTTTTCAGTGCAAAAATTAGGGTTGGGCTGTGTTGGGCAACCGCCCAGGGCGCCTGACTCTCGAATACTCTCACAACACTTTTTCCCTAGACATGGTAAAAAAACAGCATAAATCTCGCCCAGGCCTCTGGTAGAGCTCGAACCGGCACTATGTGTTTTCATACTTTAATTACAAAATAGCTGTTCCCGTGCGGCTTCATTCGCATGAAATTATGAAAACTTTATTTTATTGTTTACATTTGTCAAATTCTCAATTGCAAATGTCAAATTACCAAATACCTTACTATGACAATTGTGCTTCCTTAATGTTGGCAGCAACTTATGGTCTCTTTCCCACATTAGAGTTTTTATTCAAAATATTTACCCCCTAAGTTTAATGGCATGAAAATATATAGCCTAAAGCATGACGTAAGTGTAGGGCTTTTTATTAAAAAAAGAATTATTCAAAAATATGCTGTAATTGCTGACATCTTAGGTAACAAAGAAGTGTGTGTTTACTCTTTATTATATTAGTATAGAAGAGAAATCTCACTAATATTATAAATGCGAATGTTTGGATGGATGAATTTTTATAGATTTTGTCGTTTAAACTGCTGAACGGATTTCGAATAAATTTGGCATAGATATCGAGCATAGTCTGGTAGAACACATAGTTTGCTCACTAAGTTTTTTTTAATTCCGCGCTGATGGAATTGCTTTCGAAAGCTAGTAAATAATATTATTTTAAAAGTCATATGAGGCTATAAAACTTCTATTTAAAAATCTCAGATAAAACATATCAACTTTTCTGTTAATTAAATACCATAAATACATACTAAAGACATTTTTATATTTCCCCTATTACAGGTTATTTGGTAAAAATAATATATTTGTGTAGAACAGAAACTGGATATCAAATGCCGTTTGTTACAACAGTGATAAGCGATTATGATTGTTTGTACTATGATTAACGCAGTATTCTTGTTATCATTCTGTAAGGTACAACGGATTTAACATGTCTAACATATAACGACTCTTGCTAAATAACTAGTAATTAAAATTAGGCAAAACGCACATGTATGTTTTCCAGATTTTTTATTTCTTAAACATTAACTATGAAAGATATGTGAAAAAGAACATACTGTGCCGACCTTACACACAGATGTAACATCAATAGAGTGCTAGTGAAAAGTGTCAATTAAAAAAAGACAGTCGGTGGCTCAGGGAGATAAGCACTTGTAATCTGCAGATCCGAATCTCGCCATTTCTGTATATTTATCCAACATTCTTACGGTGAACGAAAACATCTAGATGGCCCAATTACTCTCAACTTAGGGTCCGAGCCCCTCAGTGGGGACGTATAGAGAGCTGGTGACGATAAAAAATAAATAAAAGAGAAATTGTAATTAGAAGTTCCTCCCTTTACAGTGTACACAAGCCACATCTCCTTTATAGTCTTATCTTAACAGGAAAATGGTATTTGAATTTAATTTTAAAAACAAATAAAGTAATAATTGTTTTGAATAGAGTATTTAGTTAACTTTGAGGCACGTTGTGAAGTGGCCCCGATAGTCGGCGCCGGTTGCGTGCTATGGTCGCTTCACATTCTGGATTCAGTGAATACTGAATATTGCCGGGCGTGCCGGGAATATTAATTACGTCGGCACACAGAGTTCGTACCGCCCCCTCTGCTCTGTTCTAGCTTGTGTACTCGCTCGTCTTGTCTAGACATGTTCATTATCACTGGATACTGCGAATAAATAAAATCATGCAAATTGAACATTTTGAACAAACAATGTGACTAGGTACATGTTTTATTATTTGTGTTGCAATTAACTGATAATATCGAGGTTAAATAAGTCGTTTCTTAACAGATTAAAAATCTAGATTTATTTGCTTTGGATTTAACAGCAGAGGAAATGTATAGAAGCATCTTTTTATTAAGCAATGTAAAAAATAGAGCGTTTTTATGTTTTATTAGGTTGACAATTTTAATTGAAAGTTTTCATTGCGCGCTGGCGTGCGCGTCAATTTACAGCGCGACAAACCTCGCACTGAGCTAAATTGATTAATTCACCTAAACTAATATAGTACCAACTGTTGCCAATTTACTACTGTTAACTTAGAATAGCGCTAATAAATGATTTAGCTTAATTATTCCAACGTAAAGTCAAAACTCTACCAGTAATATTGAACAGACGTTAGCTATGTTTCTAATGCAATAAGACATAACCTGGTTTTTATAATAATAACATTTAATTTTGTTAAAATGCGTGGTTTTCTTATTCCTAAGAGAATTTTGCTGAAATACTTTGTAGCTCAAAAACATTCTCTGATTGGTTTTCGCTTCAATATTGTAATAGCAAAGTTTGCTAGCAACTTTTTGATTAAGAGCCCGCAGCGAAAGCAATGATTGGCTCGGTTTTGATTTGTGTATTGTTGTTTAATTTTGAGTCTGTAAAAATAATCTTCTTCTATTTAAGTATTTTTAGCTAGACCTGAAACTAAACTATCGCACAACTGTTTAGTCTGGCTTTGATTACTTTGAGCTTGTATAGAGGTGCGCACACTACTCGATTTTTAGTTGTGCAACTAAACAGTTGAGTTAGCTGCGAAACAATCGACAATCGACAATCGCAAAACATCTGTGCGATAGTTTAGTCAAAGGGATGCATCCGCTCTAAAGGGATATTTTTGTCTGTAATTGAATGCGATTGTATTTGTGACATATTGTTTGAACAACTGAATGGTTACGGGGAAATCCCGTCCATTCTTTCCTATCAATGATTTATAACATATTCAGTACCGGTTTTAGCCTGAACGTGAATTCTAAGGCCTTTATTAGTACTTTTGGAGAACCCCAAACAGGATGATGGGAAACTGGTACCAGACTTGTGGCGTCCATTCCTGTCCAGCGCCCTGGGCGTTCAAATGCGCCCAAATGCGCTCTGTCCTAATGCTGGCCGTGATGTTATTGTCACTATGGATAATGGATAGTTATCACGTTTCAATCTCAATATTTGTAAGGCGAACAGATAAAATTTCTTCATTCCACATATGTGTTTCATTTTCGGTCTTAAAGTTGAACGGTTAATGAGGTTATTCGATACAATACTTTGGTCAAGGTTGATCCGGTCGATCGTAACCAATTATCTAGTCCAGGGCTGTATTGTGGGTAATTTACTCATTGAGTAATACATTTTTATGGCAAGTACATTTTTTTTTCACATTCGTAAAACATTGTCGTAATTTTTCAACGAATTTTCTTAAATATCAGGCATAAATTATAATCTGTAGGTTACACGATTTTAATTATTGTAATCTTACTGGGCATAATATAATATAATATAATATAATATAATATAATATAATATAATATAATATAATATAATATAATATAACTGTGGTTCATTAAAAGCAACGATATTATCTCAATATATTAAGAAGGAGTCAAAGCGCACCATTCAATTTCATCAGTACGTTCAAATCCTAATTTCTTATATAATTTATAAGCACTTTTATTTCCTTCCACACAGAATGCAACAACGTATCTCCTTTGTTCTAACAAAATGTTTGACATTAATTTTAAAACCAATTCACCATATCCTTTTTGTCTATGCTCTTCAAGTGTGTACAAGTGACCTAAAGCTCCCATTTCTTTGATGAAAACCCATGCAATTAAGTCGTTTTCTTTGAATAATCCATATCCTAAGTTAGCTCGGGTTAGTAGGTCGAAATACCAATCGGAGCCATCATATCTATGTGGCCAAGTTGAGTCAACTAAATCCACGTAATCAAGTGTCAGTTGTTTAAATGTAAACCCATCTGGTAACCTGAAAGATGAAAATAATAATTTGTACAACTGGTAATTTTGACTTGTTTGTAATTATGGTCTAGAATTGTATCGAATTATTGTAAAGGTGTGTTTTCACTGACCACACTTTTAAAAAAACACCTTATACGTATCTCATTCTATTTGAAATAAGAACAATATGTATTTTGTACATGTCCTTCTCTACTGTAAACTGAAACAAAAAATGAGTAATCATACTTCATACTAATATTATAAATGCGAAAGTTTAGATGGATGGATGTTTGTTAGAGTTAGTAGCCTAAACGGCTGAACGGATTTCGATGAAATTTTGTATAGACTTAAAGGATAGTCTGGAAGAACACATAAGCTACTCACTTTTTTTTTTAATTCCGCCCGGACGGAGTCGCGGGCGAAAGCTAGTTAGTGTATAATTACCTAATATCCTTAAATAATGGCGTATCTTTATCCAAAATAAATGTTTCCGTCCTCGTAATGTCGGTATTCATCTTTTTTTCCAAATTTATTCTTCTGACGCAGTCCATAACATGTTTGGGAGCGAAGGGGACTTCAATTTGTCGAGTCCAGTCTATTAATTTGCTAGTCTTCAATGCTTCTTCCAGTTTGCTTGTGTCATCGTTTGGTGTTTGTATTACGATTTCGTTGAATGTTTTCTGTAACAGGTCAAATAATACTAAAGCAATTACCGCTTGAGTTGGCACGTCAGCATAAAGAGAACGTTTGTTTCCAACGTGCCAAATAAAATGCCGAGTACTATATAGGCATGTTATTAGTTTTAATAAATTGGCTCAAATAAAAATAACAGGAAAATATCAAAGTAACACACAAACTCGAAATCAAGTTTACTTGCAACTATTGTTTATATTTTGTAATGTATTTAATAATCGTTAATTGTTAATTACATGAAATAGTTGATAACATATTTGTAAATCAGTCTATTAATTGTATTAATTTCAAGTAAGTAACGATATTTTTACCTTAAGATTAAAAGCCACCATTCCGTTCGACGGTTCTCCGTAAGGACAATACACTTTGAATCCATAATCAATACCTTGTTTTAATATGTATTCGATATTTTCGAGTGTAGTAAAACCAGATATACTGCGCGGCCAGTCCGATTTAAAAACAGCTTTTAGCTCTCCCCACCTTTCCACTGGCAAATAAACTAATGAATCCTCACTCATGCTCACTTTACAATTGAATAATTTATTTTTAAATCGCGTCGCGCAGTCGTCCGCTGTGGACAACAGATAACGGAACAATGCTTACATTTCAATGTGCGGTCATATTATTGCAAACAATTATTGTTTATAAACATTACCAACACTCGACTTAACGTACAATTTCACTGACAAACTCATCTATTGTTAACTTTTATTTCGCTTTGACAAACAGGGATAACATATCTCTGTATTGTTGTTATTCCAATGGAAACCGACGTTTAGGATTCTCGATAGTGATAAATCTGATGAGCTAAAAGTCGTTTTCATTGCATTTGGTGTATATAATTTTGTTTTACTGATTGTCCGAGGTCATCAAACTATTGGCCTTAAATAATAATAGTATTGGAAAAATTAAGTAATATATTGATTTAACTTATGTGTTGGAGTTAAAGTGGAATCTTTTTTTCTGAATACATTAAGTACTTGGAATTGGCGTAATCTATACTTAATATAATAAAGCGCAAACACACACTTCTTTGTTGCCTAAGATGTCAGCAATTACA
>LD699926.1:291058-301526 GCA_003118335.3 Papilio memnon
TATATTCAAATCAGTATTTATTATTACATGTACAGAATTGAATAAAACTAATTTTCTATACGCATCGTAACATAATAAACAAATTACGACCAAAAGTATTTTAACGATTTTTAATTTTTTCTGTCGGCGTCTAACGTGTTAAGTTTCACTTTCACTACGTGTTTCAGCGCACATTTCGGCTTTTTATTTCAGAAACAGAATATGCTACAATGCCTCCTGTGTTCCACCTTGACCGATATAAGTTATGTGTGGACCAAAGAGGAGGAATTTACTGTATGGTGGAAATTAATTTAGTCGGAGACAGTGACAACGATCTTTTAAGAGTGATACATGTATGATTTACTTTACTAATAACAAAAATCAACCAGCATCTAAAAACAACGGATTATTATAAACGTATTAGTTATCGATATGTTGGTTAAATGTAAACAATTTCGAGTTTCAGCATCAACTTGCCCTTATCCCTTACGGAGGGTCGGCACAGTATGTGCTACTCTTCCATACATTTCTATCAGCCGTCATATCTGAATCCACTTCCTTCTTAAGCATATCCTCTTTCATACAATCCATCCATACTTTCTTCGGTCTTCCTCTTCCTTTGTAGCCATCCACATTCATTCTTAACACTTTCTGGTTTATGTCCCCATCGTCTCGTCGCATAACATGTCCATTCGAGTTTGTTCTGTTGAATACAAGATCGATATTACACTATCTTCTCATTGTTTAAATCTTACAGGAATACAGTGAACGAAAGGAAAGTCATTTCAATCATTCACGGCTGCATTATGGCATTTGTTTGACAAAAATGTGCAAAGAATATTTAAAAACAAACACGACAGATTCAAAAGAATTGAATTTAGTAATCGAACAATGTTTGAATGCATCATTTTGGGACCAATACAAATTGAAAGCTAAAATAGATGAAGATACGATGTGCCACAGTAAAGACGAGAGTAATCCTACAGAGCCAGTAGATGTAGCGATCGGAATTCTATGTTTATGTATATTGTTAATAAACGTAGTTGGAAGTATTTACGATACAGGAATTGTAAAAAATTATTATTCGGGTAAATATTTACATATTTTCTTTCTAAAATTAAAGTTAATGCAAAACGTCGAGGAAATGTTCCACGATTGTTTCATCTCTAAATTGCTCGTAAAAAAACTACATACTTGTTCGACAGGCAATAAGTGGCTGTTATGCTTTTCAATCAAACGTAATTGGTCGAAATTAATAGAAACGCAAGAAGATCGACAAAATGGAGCCCAACGGTTAAAAGGTTTAAACGGAATGAAGTACGTACATCAGTCATTTCCCTGCCCAATTTTATGTTGAACTTTCGCTTGGAATTAAAAAAAAAGTAAATAGCCTATGTGTTCTTCCAGACTATCCTTTACATCTATGCCAAATTTCATCGAGTCTGTCCAGCAGTTTAGGCTACAAACTTTAACAAACATCTTCATAATAAGCTTTTTACTTTGACTATAGAATTCACTTTATTTTAACTAAATCTGCCTGGTTATGATTTGATACTAGTTAAAAACATAACTAAACCCCCATACACATACACAAGTAAGATGAAAAAATAAGCACTGAAAAGAGACATTAAAGATTTTCTATTTCTTTAAACATATTACTACATTATAATTGAAATAAATTGCTGTTTATAATAATAGATATAGGGGGACAAATAAAACATCGAAAATTTACTTTATGTTTTGTAGTAAGCGTTTTTTTTTTAACTTTTCAGGGTCATTACAATAACCGTGGTAGTAATGATACACTCTTTACTGCCCTTCGTGGTCGTATTAGAGAATACGCTGTTCCTAGAAAATGTGAGTAGATTGTTAAAATAGATGTATTTTTTCAAAAAATTGTAACGTACTAGTATTGTCTGCCAAAATTACCCAGTACACTTTAGTTGAACAGTCAACTGTTCATTTTACAGGGGTACGACTGTTCTACTGTATAGTTTAAACAGTACATTGAAAACTGAAGGTGTTTAGCCGGCTTTTTACAGTTACTTTAAAAGTGTACATCTTAATTTTGACGTGTTATAATTTTAACGCTCGCATATTCAGACATTACCATCACTTCATATAAAAAAGGACTACGGTCCCGTTTTGACTGCAGCCTCGTCATGCGTTTAAAACCGGACTAGTGTTAATTAAAAGGTCATGGTCAAGGTGTCGGCATGGCGGGCCGCGCATCGCCTTTCGCGTGGATTTTTGATAAGACTAATAATAGTTAAGTTTGCGAAGATTCTGTGCCGCGGGGTGGGTATTTAAGCGGTCGAGGGTTCGAAATTGCATTGTATTCATTTACACTCGAGGACAAACATACAGTTGCACAAAAAGCTTATTTGCAGTAGTTAAGTTCTAGAATCATATAATTAACCATTTCAAAATTCTTTCAATTTACACTTTTTCTTTGTGTGATACAGGTCTATAATAAGATTTGGTACCATTTGCTGATAGACGGGACTGTAGTAGTTCAGACATTCTTCGTAATTTCTGGATGTTTGGCATCGTACAATCTCCGAATGAAATCAGAAGAAGACACTATTTGGAAAACGATACCCAAAAAGATTTTGCTAAGATGGTTAAGGTGACTTTCAGATACTTTATAAGCCCATACTGATTTGATCTTATCGTTCTGTATGCCTTTATCCAAAGCATTTACGATTAAAATTAGAACATGCTACAAGCCATAACCGAGAGTTTTACATATTTTTTTTAAAATACTCGATAGAATTTAGAAAATCCAAAATTCAAAGTATGTCACTTTTAGAAGGCAAGTTGCAGCTATCTCGAAAACTCTAATAATTTGGATCGAATTGTTTATTTAGAAACAATGTTTACTCTTAGCTAGGTATTGCTTATTATATTTACACTGAATTATTTCCCGTAAAAATGCGAATTACCACAGAAAAACCGTTATGAAGTACAGTGTTAGTTTATTTCCAACAGGCTCACTCCACCATACGCAGTCACGTTAGCCATAACTGCTACATGGCTGAGATTTATGGGATCAGGACCGATGTGGCAAGTGTGTGATTTTTTAATTATTAAAATCATTGAATACATTGTTTTTTAACAAAAATAACAGGAAAACAAAATCTATCGATCTTCAGATGTGTTATAGTCCAGGAGAAATTTACTTAAACATTTCAAATGCTTATTTTATTTTATTAGTGACAGTAGTTTTTGGATTTACTCTCGGCTGTGAGGTTACCACGGATGAAATGAGAACGATTATTTGTAGTACGCATGGAAGGGGGCGGATTGTGAGCAGATCCGCGTCTGGAATAAGATAAAAAAATAATATTCTTAACACATATTAGTTATTTGTATTTCGTAATATAAAAAACAAAAGCAGAATCCACATTTGCGTAGCTGCTGCTCGTTGGCGTGCTCGCCTGGTCCATTACTACCACATACGAGTAGAAGACAGGCGTGGACGTAATTCTGCGTGTTGTCTCACGAGTATGATGCCAGAGTCCAAAGCAAGACCTCCTTCTAATCTTGCGAAAAAAAACTTTTTGAACAGAAACTGATAGCACCAGAAATCGCAGACTGCCGCCGGGACGGTTGGCAGAACATGCTCTACATAAACAACTACTTTGATAACACTCGTTGCATGGCGCATACATGGTAAGAATGATACTAATTAAAAATATAGAATTTTTAACACCGACATGAGGTCACAATAATAACTAGTATGAGAATGGTAGATGGCTAGATGCCTTTTAACGCTATCTTAATAATATCGGCATCGAGGGCTGGAAGCAATAGGCCCAAAATAGAGAAACGTGTAGAAGTTTACCGGACGAGGCCCAGGCCCTCCCGCGCCTGTAGTGC
Organism: Papilio memnon; assembly: GCA_003118335.3. NCBI lineage: Eukaryota > Metazoa > Arthropoda > Insecta > Lepidoptera > Papilionidae > Papilio > Papilio memnon. Next base: position 294,920 of record LD699926.1, read on the forward strand.
AGATAATGATGATGATAATGGTAGTACTAGAATATTTTTGTTATGTCTTAGGTATTGCTGTTTAGATTTTGAATTATCTATACTAATATAACAAAGCGTAAACACACACTTCTTTGTAGCCTAAGATGTCAGCAATTACAGCATATTTTTGAACAATTCTTTTTTTAATAAAAAGCCCTACACTTAAGTTATGCTTTAGGCTATATATTTTCACGCCATTAAACTTAGGGGGTAAATATTTTGGATAAAAACCCTAATACGGGAAAGAGACCGTAAGTCGCTGGCAACATCCAGGAAGCAAGATTGCCATAGTAAGGTAATTGGATATTTTGACATTTGCAATTGAAAATTTGACAAATGTAAACAATGAAATAAAAATTTTATAATTTCACGCTGGTGAAGCCGCATGGGAACAGCTAGTTATTATTATAATATACTCAGTTGATGTCAGTCCAGCTATAGAGCGCTACTAACTGTACTGACCAAGTGTAAACCGCGATAACATTGTATTTAAAGGTAGTAGAAACATAGTTCAAATGCAAAGGTAACGGTTTACATTTTTACAGGTATGTGGCAGCGGATATGCAGCTGTTTGTATTGGGAACATTCGTATTGACTCTAGTGAAGAGCGATCACAAAAGACAAGTTGTGCTCTGGGCTATGTTCGTAATTTCTCTCTTCATACTACCGTTACACACGTACTTCCAAAATTTGTACGGTCACATGATTTTATCGCCTGAGTAAGTTTCTTTAATTTGTTACGCCTTACGATTCTCCCTTGCATATAAATAGATTTATAGACTAAATTACATAGAAATTAATCGTTGAAGGAAATGTTCCTTTGACTAAACAGCTATACTAGGTCTGCATTCTCATCAGATATCAAAAACAAAAATTGTACCAAGCAATTGGATTTTTTTCCTAATTTTGAAGCTGAGTAAAGTCTCTGTTCATCTTATCGTTTTTTCTTTTTTATGCTATGTTATGTACACATCGCCCATTATGTAAATGTACATTTGTATGAAGTGAATTAAGACGAGACTCCAAGGAACGTGGCAATTGACATCTCGCTTTTAGTTTTAGTGTATGAGACAACTATTGTATTGATTCAAGAAATTATTAGTGTTCAGAACTAGAACAGGTAAATCAATTGTTTGCGAGAGCAGTTTTTGGTAATCCGAAAGCTTTGTGGATTTAATCTTTCGCCAGAAATGCGAATGACAATATAATAAATGCTTCCAACATTATTTTCCAGACTTGTTTTAGAGCATTTCGTCAAAGATCCTACCTTCAACCATTCGTACAAGCGCGGCCACACAAATATCACATCTTATATTTTAGGGCTCAGCCTCGGTTTGATTATTTATAAATTGCAGCAGAAGCAGTTAGACATTGAAAATTTTAAGGTAATTCATAATCAATTTGCTGTCTACTCTGAACATCGCACGACACTTACAATTCTCAAAGCGTTGTTCCTGCTTGACTCCTAAGTAAGGTCCGTAAAAATCAGACTGAAGAGAATAAAAGTAAAGTAAATAGAGAAGAAAAAGGGGGGTCAGCTACCATTAATATGGTCTTCGAATCGATACTCTAATCTCTAATAGGGGAGGCGCAGCTGCCCCTCAACCACACCTGCACGTATAATGTCTGTTATATTGTTACCTGCGATAATTAGACTTGACTGATTTGGACAAGTAATTACATCACTTCAGTCAGGCCTATTTTTAAAGGCAATATTTCTTTTCCAGAATTACAAATATTTATACTGGGGAACATTTCCCATGATGATAACATTAATACTGTGTTGCGGCTTCTTGTACATGGAGGAAACACCTCATGTTGCGGTCAGAGCCATTTGTGCCGGCATATACAGACCTCTCTTTGGATTGCTTATATTCGTATTTATATTAGGGATGGTGATTAAATTTGAAAGTAAGTGAATTTTATTAAAATTCTAGTAATCTATTTTAGTATAAGATTCGTAAGGTTACCGTAGTTTTAATTGATGAAACACAACAAGGGCCTATTGGCATCCCTTTCGGTCTTAAGGAGACTAGACAAGGATATTTTGAGAAAGCAATATGTTTTATAACATGTCTTTCGTCACGGAAAATGATGATTAATCTGTCAAACAAATGGTTAAACCCAGATCGGACTATTGCGCCGCCTTTTCTGGTTTTACATTTCTCATATAAGAATGTTATATTTACAGATGTTTATAGACCGATATTAGAATGGCGAGGCTGGACGTCGGCCGTCCGCGTGACGTACTCCGTCTATATACTGCATGTGATGTTATTGCAAATTTGTGCTTACTCTAGGACTACATTAAGCCATATGACCGTCTATGAAGTTGTAAGTTATTGTACTTATAGGTAATAGTATCTTCATCTGCTACACCAAGGGGCTCGAAGACTACCCTAAGTTAGGGAATAACTAGGCCCTAGTCAACCACGCTGGCCCACTGCGAGTTGGTAAACTTCACACATATCTATGAGTTTCTTCGCAGATATGTGCAGGTTGCATCACGATGTTTTCCTTCATTTAACATTTGTTAATCTAAAATTTAAAAACCTACTAGCTAAAATAATATCTCATACACGATAAAGTTGTCAAGCATGGTGTACATTTTCACGTGAGTAATAATTAATTCTAGTTGATGTCGTGGACCGGATCGATCTGCTTTAGTTTCCTGTGTGCTATACCTCTTTGGTTACTCGTGGAATCACCAATTTCTCAACTCGTCCAATATCTAACGACTACAAGAAAAAAGAAGGAGATACAAATGAAAAACGTCGAAAAGGAGCATCAAAGTAGCACGAAGGTTAATCAAATCCTACAATGACATCATAGGACCTCTTAAGGTTCTTTCTTTGTCAAAACATGTACAGTCAGCTGCATAAATATGTATACATTTACATTTTAGAAACTTATGTAGACCTTCTGTTTCAAAAATACGCATGCAATGCAATTTGCAACTTGCATATGTAGGTATTATGCCATGTGAAACCAAACTTGATACCTTCTAAACCTATTTTGCAGCTGACTGTACAAAGATCTAAAAGTCGAATACAACTTCGACGCTCTGATTAGATTCCGTGATCATAGTTTTGACGTCATGACGTCCTCTGTGTCCTTTACTATGTTTACCGAGACATACGTATGTTTTAAGGAAAAATTAGCTTCATATGTATTTTTTTTTATTTCTATGAAAAGTTATCTTCATTCGTCGATCGGGCTTTTTCTTGCTTACTTAAACTTTTATTTGTTTTTGCAGATAGGTGTAGGTTGTAGTTATAGTTCAGTAAATGAGTTTTAAATAAATGTCAACATTTATTTTTCTGTCGTGAATTCGTACTCAAGTCGTCTGTATGTTTTTTTTATGTGTGTTACGCGATAGCTCCGGCCCTGGTGGACCGATTTTGAAAATTCTTTTTTTATCCGAAAGGTAGTGCTTGCAGGTGGGTCCCATATTTTTGTTTGATTTTTTGTATATTATAATTTATGTTTGAATTATTAAGTTTGTGTTATATTTTGTCACTTGTTTTTATGGTTTTGATATGAATTTTGTGTCAGTTATCTTGTAAATAAATTGTTTTTGTAATCTTGAGTATTATTTATTTAATCTATTTTATATAAAAAAAATGGTTCACATCATAAGGAATTTATAATGCTTATTTAAGGTGGAATTTAAAGAGCTTCAAAGTTAATATAATTGAAAAAAAAGAAACGTAGACATTACTTTTTTCAGTAAGTGTTATATAAAACAACTCGCGGCCAAAAACAATTGTGGACCCAATATATTATCGAATGCAGAACAACAAATAAATGAGGATTAAGTTTGTGGCTACTTTATTATGATAAAAAACACAATGTTCCTTGACAATGAGAAATATAAAATATGTACAATGTATTTATAAGCTTGCGGGTAAGTACAGACTGTTGAAACACAAAAATATTGGTGTAATCTTACTAATATTATAAATGCGAAAGTTTAGATGGATGGATGGATGTTTGTTAGAGTTTGTAGCCTAAACGGATCTCGATGTAATTTGTCATGGATGTAGAGGATAGTCTGGAAGAACATTTAGACTACATTCTTTTGTTTCTTTTTGATTCCGCGCGGACGGAATCGCGGGCAATAACTAGGTAATATAAATCAAAACAAATCTTAGTATAACTAAATAAATCAAAATTAACATGGATGACAAGTGACAAATGTAAGTACATAAAATTAAAGATTGAAGATTTTGAAGATTCACGGCGTCGTGTAATTGCCAAAGCTTTACAATGGACACTAACTAAAACGACTAGGTTTTTTTTTAAGCTCTGCTCCAAATAACAATCGTGAACCCGCCACTATATTACAGCCATGCCATTTTTTCTAGAATAAATATCGATTTATGGACACCGAGTGTAATTATCTTTCGATAAAAGTGTGTGGCATTTGACGCACGTCTTTACGAGGTCGAAGAGCAATTTACACGAGTAATGGGATTTGTTGCGACGGAGGCTCCCTCTCCCCGGGGAACGCGCACAACTACACGCCACTTTCTCTCCACTCGGCATAAATGGATCCAAATACCTTATAATAAAGTCGTTTGATAAATTACAAACACTAGAAATTATAAAAAAGATAAAGAGAGAAATTAAACAATTGCTTATTCGAATTAAAACACATTTAATGTGAAGATTTATTCTTCGATGACTAAAATATTTTTTACAAGGAAGGATACGGACGTATAGAGAAGGGAAAACACATTTTGCTCTGCTTCCCCTCTGTGTGCCATCAAACAGGGCTTTGAACTTGCTTTGGGCCGATTTGGTTATACAAATCATTAAAACTGACAACTTATATTAAGTCTAATTGGCTTATGTAAGATCAGACTGTCAAATCCTCAATCAATGCTATTTTTTCTGGATTTCGCAGCCTAATCTATTATCTAAACAATCGCATAAAGGTTGTGTGATTGTCGATTATTTCGCAGCCAATTGAACTGTTTAGTTGCACACCTAAAGATCGTGTATTGTGTGCACCTCCATATAAGCTCATAGGAATCAAAGCGAGACTAAATAGTTGTGCGATAGTTGAGTCAAAGGTGTGCGCGCTCTAAAGGGTAAATGTAGCCTTTAGTGTTGTTTAATAAAGTAGTTTTTTTCGGCCAGATTTATCATAAGAGTCTACGCAAAAGAGGACCCTCAGTGAACAATTATCGGAGTTTTGGAAAAATAGTTCCGAGTATTTAAATAAAACGGATTGCTGTGAGTGAAAGGAAAAGCAAAGTTTTGAAGTTCTCAAATGTGTGTGCACAACATCGGAGGGAAAGTTTCCAAAGCGTTAGTTAAAGTCTGGATGGATGGATGTTTGTTACTATGTATTACTACGTATCTATAAAATGGCTTAACGAATCTCGCTAAATTTGAACACCGATGTGAAGCATAGTTTGGAAGAACACAGTCTGTCTGTTCGAAAGCCATGTATGTTCAGGGTAATCTCCGAAACGGCTGGGCCGATTTCAACCGGACTTTCCCTGAAGGGTAGCTGACATAGACGGGCATATTATAGACTTTAATTACGCGCTGTCATAGCCATTATAACTAGTGGTCCAAATTCGCGCTAACGAAGTTTGCTGGCGACAGGTGCTTAATAAATTAGTATTTTAATGATAAACGAATTATTGCGATAATTACAAGTTACTACAATGCAGTGAGTTATACATTAATTATAATTAATTAATTGCTTTTATGTTTAGCCTTAATCCGAACGATATACGAGTACGTTAAATTCGTACAACAACATTTACTGTAAAGCCACGGATAACACAAATAGCTTTAAAACATTGGCGTAAAATTTATTAAATTAGTTAAAATTAGTTATTTTTATAAACGACTAGCTGTTCCCTTGCGGCTTCATCCGCGTGAAATCATAATAACTTTATTTTATTGTTTATATTTGTCAAATGTCAAAATTCAAATGCCCAAATGACAACTAAGGTCTTTGACATTGACAATCTTGCTTCCTTGATGTTGGCAGCAACTTATGGCCTCTTTCCCACATCAGGATTTTTATCCAATTTATTTACCCCCTAAGTTTAATAGCGTGAAAACACATAGCCTAAAGCCTGATGTAAGTGTAGGACTTTTTATTAAAAAAATGATTATTCAAAAATATGCTGTAACTGCTGACATATTAGGCAACTAAGTGTGTGTTTACGCTTTATTATATTAGTATAGATTAATATTTGAAAATTAAATTGAATTAATTGCTTCATAAAGATACAGTCGAGCTTACTCATAATTAAGTTTTAACATAGATAAAAAAACGAGTTACTCACAGTATAATCCGGGTCTGTCAGGAGTTGAAGCATTACTACAGAACGTGACTCAATTAGTGAGACCGGAGGTATCAAGACAAAACCGCTGTCCATGCACTTGTACATTATTTGACCTATTTATTCCAAAGTAAAAACCTGGAAATCCTCCTTGGTTATTCTTCTTCTTAAAGTGCCTCTCCGACTAGCGAAGGTTGGCGGTTAGTTCTCCAAATTTATCTTTATTTCTTGCGAGGCGAAATAGTTGGGCGGCACTCGCAATTCCCGTCCACTCT
>LD699926.1:313901-325719 GCA_003118335.3 Papilio memnon
ATCTTAGGCAACAAAGAAGTGTTGTTTACGCTTTATTATATTAGTATAGATAAGTAATAAGTATAGACTAAAAGCTTTTTTCTTTTTGCACTATATAAGATGTTACGCAATATGTTACACAACTTTGCATAATAGACAATCTAGATCCTAGGTATCAGTTACACACCAAATTTCTCGTCAAATAATTGTTTATATAAGGCAAACGAGCGAGCCGTCCCCTAAATTTGAAGAAGCTCAGCTACCGCCCATAGGCTTCCGCAATTGCAGATGTGTCCTACCTTTATAAAACTAAGGACACATAAATAGGACATTTCCCCTTTCTATGCATCTCATTTCAGACTTGTTTCGTTTGTCAGCATCAATCGGGACCTGTATTTGTAGTTCGTCTACAAAGCGATAAACAAAAGCACAAAGGGGTCTTAAAATCTATGACATATGTTTGTTTGCATCGCCCACACGCCGCTGAACCTTGTGCATCCTTACTAGCGTTGCACTGAACGGCTCTATGTGAAATTCACAAGCTGCAGCTATTTGTCTTTTTTTCAACAATATCCAAGTATATCTAATCACGCACCCTGAAGAAGGACCACCTAAATTTTTGGTTTAATCTAAATGAAAAATGTATTCTACGTTTCTTTACAGTATAAATATTTCGATTTACTCAAAGGATCAAAGGGCAATCTCATAACGCTTATCCTTTTGTGAATTTCTTATGTAAATTTGATTACTGCCAAGAAATTGAATAGCGTTACCAGCTATCCAATTATCCTTTCTTGAAAATTCAGTTTTTAAAAAGTTCTACGAATTATTTTTATTTTTTCTTTAATTTCAACAGATCAGTGATTCAATTGTTGTGTTTTTATGGTATCCATCGATCTGATTGTTGCACCGTTAGTTTTCTTATTTTAAAAGTTACCCCAATGATAAAAGCGTTGTGTTTTGGGTGTATGTATGTTTATATCGGTTTGTGGGTATATGAACTTAAACCTCAAGTGGTACAAGTAACCTAAACGGTTAAAGCGATATCGACGAATGAAATATTTGCGAAACACTCATAAACACTCGGGTTTGTTGACTTTTTAAGGAAAATTACGTAATTTACGGATCTATTAAGCTTTATAAAAAACTTGCTAACTTTCAAGTTGCTTTTACAAAACTTAGAATAAGTTAGGTTTCTTCCTATAAACTAACAGTAAGAAAATGTACGAATAAAATCGAAAAGCATAAACATTGCTTTTCGTTGCCAAAGATAATGAAAGTTACAGAGTCTCTGAAGGATTATTGACTATTTCCATGAACCAATTTACGCGGTAATCCCTGCACGTATATTGAACATGTGTATTTTAGGCACAAGCATTCATAGGGTTTGAACTTTCAAACATGACTCCGTTCGCGCGGACTTACAAAAACTTTATTAGTGGCCTATGCGTTCTTCCAGACTATATTGTCACAGTGGTAGAGCCCGCTTTAACATCTATCTCCGGTGCAATGCCACGACCACACAAAAGACAGGCGAGAAGTGGGAGCAATTCCGTATTTCGTCTGATGAGTGTGGTGACATAGGCCCAACTTTAGTCCCTTTTTCTTCCCACCCTTTTTCTCATAAGAATAGGATAGAAGGGGAACGTGGATTTGACGGTGGAGGAGACGCTTAGGAAGAGGAAATATCCTCTTTATGTGCGTCTCCTCCTCCGTCGATTAAGGGTAGGCAACGCACCCACTATTGCGATTGTCTATGGGCAGCGGTCGCCATTTTCGGCGGATTCAGGTAGCCGCCACCTTGTAATATAAAAAAAAAGAAATTCTAGATATATATGCCAAATTTCAGCAAGATCCATTGATACGTTCTGGAGATACGTAATAACAAAATTCCATCTATTCTAATATTTGTCCTGTTGTTTCAGTGCTTTTCTTTATTTTGATCGACATAGTTTTTTCTTCAAACATTTGTCAGTTGTTTCCCGTCAATGTGTTTCCGTCAAGAAGTTGAAAGCTTCTCTTATCCGAAAACTGGCATCAGACAAAGTCGAAGAAACATTTGAAGTAATTTATCAGTGACAAAAGTTGTTTTCTTCTCGTTTTTGGACGACTGACATAAAATTATCTTGAAGCTTTCCTACAAATCGAAGGAGACATTAATAACAGGAAAAACATAATGCAAAATAAAGTTGAATACACACAAAACATAAATAGAACAATAATGACGATTTTAATTAATTAAAAGACATTTTAAACGCTTTTTTATATTTTGAAACGCCACGTTTCAATTACTAATTTATTTTACAGTTGAATCAAGTATCAAGAAAAATTCTTCATTTTTCTTTTCTGCTCCGTTGGATAATATATTCTGACAGGAAAAGTATGTTACGTGATTTATGATGGGTGTTACACACGAGACTTTGTAGAATGTTTGCTTCGTTTCTTAGAAATATTTTACCTAAGTTTATAAAGAGTTTGCTGAGCTGAGCGGGCGTCAAGCCCCCTCCTAGAAAATTAAAATACTTTTAGCGTACTGTAAATTGTATTTTCGCCGTTAAATTCCTCCGCTGTAACCCTTATTATACTCGTATTTATAACATGAGGTGCCAAACAAGCATACGACCATCTGAGTTCGCCGAAATAGCGACACGACTACTGATTGCCTTACTGAAATAGATGTAGTTAAGGACATACAGAAAATACTTTTATTAGTAAAGGGTGGGAAGATATAGAGGGCTTAAATTAGGCCTATATCAAATATGAGAGGGTATCATTAGAACATTTCGACATAGGTTAACACAATATTTGCATTTATTTGGTTGTGAGTTAAACGTAATATCATTTCTATTCAGACTGGTTAAATAGGTCGTATTTAGCATTCAGTTGCGTCGCAAGCCTTGAACAAACAAAACGTCAGGCAAACGTGACAGTACAAATGTTTGACAACAAATAGACAGTGCACAAAGTGATGACGTCAACAGACAGCCAATCGTAGCGAGCTTACAAATTAAGCTCTTACAGGAAATATTGAGTACAATAAATGAAATGGGATCTTTTTTAAAGCTGTTATGCAACTTTGTCAAATTGCTATTTTAAACCGGAATGACTCATTTGACCAGAATTGTTTTCTTTGGAGTTTAAATAAATCAAAGAAAAGAAATCCTTCAGATATTACCTTTAAAAAATGGAAAAGAAAATGAACCTTAGATTTGAACCACCACAGCCTGTGTGTTGCAGTAACGTACTGCACACAAAAATAACAAGAGTTTCATTTGAATAGACAGACGACATAACCAACGTTGCAAAGAGCCACCCTACCGTAACAAGCTTACGTTTACAAAGCCCTTGTCTGCAAGCATTAAAAGCAAAACTTAACTAGCATAAAATACAATGTGAAGTCTACATAAAATTGAAAACATTTTAAAAACGGAATGAAACTTAATTTCGTAAATTTAGTTTCTTACTTATATGTTACTACTAGCTGTTCCCATGCGGCTTCATCCGCGTGAAATTATAAAAACTTTATTTCATTGTCTACCTACATTTGTGAAATTATCAATTGCAAATGTCAAAATGACATGACATGACCAACCATGGCAATCTTGCCTCCTTGATGTTGGCAGCAACTTATGGTCTCTTTCCCACATTAGGGTTTTCATCAAAAATATTTATCCCCTAAGTTTAATGGCGAGAAAATATATAGCCTAAAGCGTAACGTAAGTGTAGGGGTTTTTATTAAAAAAAAATATCCAAAAATACGCTGTAATTGCTGACATCTTAGGCAACAAAGAAGTGTGTGTTTACGCTTTATTATATTAGTATAGATACTAACCTTATACTCGATAACGATGTTTCAGTAAAATATAAAGAAATAATTGGATTAATAAAATTATTTACTATAATTCGATTGTATTCTGGAGAATAAATAATTTATTGGAATAAAATATTCTCACTTAGTCGCTCATAAGCAATTTTATAAACATTTATAAGGTTCTATAAAACTCAAAACATTAATACAATTTAAATATGTATATCAAAAGTATATCTAAGAAATTAAATATGACATTGAAAAAAAAACCGACTTCCAAACAAAATACACTGAAAACAAAATATTCTCAAAAAAACAAAACACTAAAAAGTAACGAATAATCACTTGAATTACTTAAACCTCCCTTATTTTAGCTGTTATGTATAGACATACAACATAGATTGTACAATTATTATTACTTTGATGTAACACACATAAAAAAAATAAAAAACCATACAGACGAATTGAGTACCTCTTTTTGGAAGTCGGTGAAAAATGGATGTAACGCAATGAAAAATTCAATTTGTTTAAACAACAAAAGAAATAAACCGAGCTTAAGAGCGTTATCTTTGTATGCCAGCTTTGTGTTTACGCAGTTTAATCCAATCCCGTTTCTCGTGTGTTTCCAGAAGGCCCTTTCTCGGGGAAAACGTAACTAAACAAATATTTATTAAAAAAAATATTCATAATACAAGAGTTACAATTTCGCAGCTTTTTATTAAGTAAATTGCTTTCGCCCGCGTCTCCGGCTGAGTAAAATTAAAAATAAAACACAAAAGTAAGCAGTCTTTGTGTTCTTTCAGACTTTTTCTTTCAGATCCGTTCAGCAGTTTAGGCTACAAACTCTAGCAAACATCCATCCATCTAAACTATCCCAATTATAATATTTTTAATACGATTAGTAAGAAGCAATAGCTATTTTTCACATAATATCAGAACTATGTACTCGTACTAGACAATTTCTCAAAAATAAAAATGTGTAGAAAAGTCGTGAATAGATTAGTTGTAGTATTAAAAACATTTTTTTAAAAAACGTCGCCTGTGAGGTAAAAGAAATTCAATTAAAAAAACATAACTTCACACTCGGTTGCCAAAATAGCTCCGACGCGACGGCTCTTTGATCAAATAGAGGTATCTCAAACGCTTGCCCTGTACCGATAGAAATAATTACATCAGTACGTACATTTGAAATACTAAATGCAAACGAAACTTAATTTTAATTAAAATTTTGTGTAAAGCACTTCCTTTTCACTTACCGAGTACTTAAAAGCTTTTTTCATTAATTAGAACTTAACGAATACTATTATACTAGGAACGTTTTAACTGAAAAATTATACATCACTAGCTGTTGCTTACAACTTGGTTCGCGTGAAATTATTATATAAAAAATAGCCTATGTTACAGATAAATTACCTTTCTAACGGTGAAAGAATTTTTAAAATCGGCCCAGTAGTTTTTGAGTTATTTCAACATATACAAAAATACAAATCTTTCCTCTTTTTTAATATAGATAACATCGGAATATCACTTAACTCACGCCCCAAACCCATCGCATGCATGCAGTGAGTAGTGCGAACGAAGGGATAATAATAAAAAGAAATTAGTATGTCACTAATCGACTTCTTTTCGTACAAACACATTTATAAGTTGCGTTGTATTGATTGTTCCGCGTCTAGTTTCAAAATGTGTAAACGATTGTAGCTTTTAACGTGCAACATCGCCAGTTCCCCCGACTGTACACATTTATGGAGTTACTTATTTGTTTGTCATCACGCATTGTCCTTAAATAAATCTTCCTTCAATTTGTCCCAGAAATCAATCCTGTTTTGTTCAGGCAAGCTTACCATTTTGAAAGTTTTTCCGATACTCAGAATCTTTAAGGTTTGGTTAACACGTATAGGTTTCCAAAGCATACCTTCGAGTGTGCTATCTTTAATTTTTGGCGTAGGTTTTCTGAAATATGAAAAAAGAGATTCGCACAACACAACGCCTCCAAAAAATAAATAGTTGTATGAAATGAAACGAAAAAATCTTACCCAAATTTAATAAAATTAGCTAAGAGTCTTGTAATTTTCTTTATAAATCGTTTTTCAACAACATTTTCCGCACTGTTGTAGTCCTCGGCAAAGGATTTGCATTTGAATTGATAACAAATTTCGTCTCCGGATGTAGACCCTGACCAGTTTAATTTAAGAAGAGACATCCATTTAATATTAAAGCAGCTATTATAAGAAAATCTGTATAAATAGACATCTCTAGAATGGAAACTCTGTAGCCGAGCTTGTCGAACTAGAGGATAAATAACTTGGTCAGTATGATACTTGACGTAACGTCTAAGACTACGCTCTGTTATTGTACCATTAATAAAATAAAAATCCTTTATTCTTCGTTTTATATTTCTGTACCTCTTTGAATTATACACATCAGGGTCTCCAAAGAATGGTAGGAGATATTGAAAGTTAAAATTCAAATATTTTAAAAGTTTTCTTCTCTTAACAAAATGTTTTAATTTAAATAATGCATCATAATTACAATATCCAAACATAACATCAACATCATAATTTGCTAATTTTCTTTTATATACCTCCAACGGATGTTTGTACATAAAAGCGCCTTTTTTATCTTTTTCAATAGTACATCCAAATGCTTTTATTAGTCGTTGCCTGTCTCTTATTTCTGTGCTATCGAAAAGGTCATGACTTATTGCCTTTAAGGTTTCGACAGGCGCTTCGCTAAGGTATTGATAAAGTTTTTCTAAATTAATTTTGTCTGAATTCCCGTATATCCGTTGGTATAATTTATTCACAACTTTGTGGTTATGACTCCCATAATCTACTGGTGATAAAGCACTACCTCCTTGAATTATTACTCTTTTAAATAGGTCTTCGGCAGCACTTGATACTAGCAGGGAAGCGACAATATCAGCTGCGTCGCCTGATCCCATTACTGTCACTTTGTTTAAATCTCCATTAAATAAATAAATATTTGACCTAATCCATTTTAAAGATATTAGTATGTCTTTAGCTCCCATATTTCCTTTAGCTAATTCATCATTTGTATTCAAAAAACCCAATATTGATGCGCGGAAGTTGACTTTTACAACTAAAATATCTTCTTCAATTAAAAAATCAGGTCCATGTTCATAAGAGCCTTTATACAACCAAACGGCAACTGGAAAACTTGTCATCTTTGTAGAAATTGGCATATAAACGGACAATGTTAGATCTTCAGTTAGTTCAGTACTTGAAGTATAGTCTTTGCTGAAATTGTAAATGCCTTTATATATTATTTGCGGTCCTTTTGGTGGCTAAAAAAAATGAAACGTCAATCTTATTAGTCTTATCTTACTAATATTGTACATGTAAAAGTGTTTCGGACGGATCTCCATGAAGACTGTAGTCTGACAATTAAGCCATTTAGGGCCTGTCCCACCACTGGCTGATAGCTTAAAAATGACGACACTGTCAGATAAGGTAACAAAATCCGATATTTCCATCACATATTTTACACGTTCGATTGTTATCTTTCAATTTTCAATTCAATTTACTCTTTGGTAGGACTGACACTAAACCTTTTTTTTATTCAAGCAGACGGAATCACCGGCGACAACTAGTGTTAATAATAAACAAGATTTAAAAAAATCCAGTGCAACAAAAACACCTTTTTTATTATTATTCTTTCTTCCAGAGCTCTCGAATGTTTGTTTTTAATTTGATAGTGCACAAGCAAACTAAGCCTGATCCCTGGAGCGGACATTAATTAAATTGTTATTAAAATCGTACAAGCAACCTCATTTTAATTACTGTTTTTTTTAAGGTTCATTACATCTTACTACTACTAATACTCTTGTATTAGGTATTGAAGTACAAGAGTAGTCAAACATTAATAGTTTTAGTAGAAAAAATACGTATTTTAGGAGTGATAGTTTATTCATAGTGGGTTATTACATGTTCTTTCTTACTTTACTTTCCAATTTACAAATAATTAGTAATTATAAAGGTTAATTTGAAAAAATATAAAATAAGGTGTACATTGCTAAATTGTGTATTACGATAGACTACGTAAGAGCCAAAATAAAATATACTGAAGAAGTCATAAAATTACCTTGAATCTTAAATCTAATGGTGGTTGTGCATAATGAATGTTGAGAAAAGCCGCGTATGGCAGATTTTCATATATTGTAAAGAATTTTCTTCCAACAATTGTAGTTCGATTAGTTAATAATTCATATAATTCTCCTTTGACACTATTAGAAAAGATTATTATAAAAACTAACACATTGTAATTAAAAATGACATCACAACACATTGTGGTGACTATTTCTCCATTATACAAATGGAAAAATTATATGACTTTTGATACTGTTTTTACTTCTTGTTTAAAGTCATTGAACGCGATATTAAAAACTAATAAACCCGTAACATATTTTGAAAATATACCGGTCATGTGACGAATCGAAACGATAAAGTTATTTTACAGGTACAATTTGCTATTACCAATATTAATCATTTAAATATTGGATTAAATGTCGGATTTTGTTCCCTTATCTGACAGTGACGTCATTTTTAAGCTATCTGAGCCTCTATCAGCCAGTGGTGGGACAGGCCCTTAATATTATAAAGAGGAAAACTTTGTTTGTTTGATTGTGATAAATAGGATCAAAACTACTGGATTTTAAAAATTCCTTCAACGTTAGAAAGGTAATTTATCTCTGAGTAACAAACGCTATATTTCTTCATTTCTTTATTATTCTTAAATTTAACGCGGACGGAGTCGCGGGCAAAAGCTAGTTTTACATGAAATATCAAAAAAAATATTTAAACAACCCATTTACTGTTAATATAATTTTCATTCCAAAATTACAAAGTAACGTATAGACAAATCGACGTTCAACATATCAGTCCATAAAGATTAAACACATTTCGTTTATCGTTTACTATCGCAAATGTAGTCCTCAATTAGACCTCATTTAATAAAAACGTGTCATGGTATAAAATGCAGTTTAAACTACTTTTCTATACATATTTATCTTTAATATTAATTATACTTGTAAGTGCAGATGAGGAGACTGTGCTGACCACGCATGGCTTAGTATCGGGAAAAATATTTAAGACGTTATTCAAACAAACTCAGTACCATGGATTTATGGGCATACCGTACGCTGCACCACCTGTTAAAGAGCTTAGATTTATGGTAAATATAGACTTTTAACACTACATACTCGTAGTTAATATTATGTCGGACAAATCCTAAATTAATTAATTTTATTCTTACGTTAATTTACCTTTTTTAATTCATAAGATCTTAAACAAGTCATTTTTTTTACAACAAATCAAAAGTAAATCTTGTGTTTTATTTCTTTTTAGCCCCCAAAAGACATTGAGCCTTGGAAAGATGTTTTAAAAGCGACAAAAGAAAAACCTCCCTGTCTACAATATAATTACAACGTGAAGAAAAGTGATTCGATTGGGCAATTTGGTGTAGAAGATTGTCTTTACCTTGATATATTTACACCGGAAGTAGATGAGAATAAACGAGGAGTTGTTGTATTTCTGTATAATGAGTACTTCCGATACTCATATAATAAAACGAAAGACTACGCACCAGATTTCTTCATCGAAGAAGACGTGATTGTAGTTACAATAAGTCATCGACTATCAGTTTTGGGATTTTTATCATTCGAAGATGATATGTTGCCTGGTAATTCTGGACTGAAAGATGTAGTAAAGGCCCTAGAATGGATAAAAAGTAATATAGAACGCTTTGGAGGAGATGCAAATAAAATTACTTTGATGGGTTTCAAAGGAGGTGCAGCTGCAATAGACTTACTTCTTCATACGAAGGCAAAAAGTCTCATAAACGGAGCGATATTACACAGTGGGACCTCGTTGTCTCCAGATATTTTGCAAGATGATGTTCGGGAAAGAGCATTCAAACTAGGTGAATTATTGGAAATCGGTACAACAAGCAGTAGTAAACTTTTAAAATATTTCAACGATATTACACCAGAGAAATTACTTTCGAAGGACTTTAGATCTCTACCCGATGACTACTACAAAGAGAATCAAAAACCTCTATTAGCTTTTGGACCTGTAATCGAAGTCAATTCAGACGGTCTTGTTCTTCAGTACCCTGAACGTTTGCAAGATCCTATCGAAATTCCCATAATGATTGGATCGAATTCCCGTGAAGGTTTAGACTCAGCAATAGATTACCTTGCTGATCCAAAACAAATGGTGTATATCGAAAAAGATTTTCATTTCTTATTACCCGTACGGATAGAAACGAAGTTTGACCCTCTTAAAGATGATTATTATAAGGCTATTGACGAAATAAAAAAATTCTATTTCAAAAAGGGTAAAGTGACACTAAAAAGTGTTAGTGATTATGTCACTTATATAGGAGATGTACTTACATCTTATCCCGTAGACATTATGACGAGAATGTACGCAAATAAAATAACAAAATCCTTGTACTATTACAACTTCGATTATTATAGCGAATTGAATGCTAACAAAAACAGAATTTTGGCATTGTCTAAAGTAAGCGATGGTACCTGGGGAGCCACATCCGGCGACGAACTGTGTTATCTGTTTAAATGTCCTAGTCTAAAGAAAAACTATCTTAAACTAAACAAATCGATGTCTGAAGAAATAATATTACAAAGGAAATTAGTCAAACTTTGGTCTAATTTCATTAAATACGGGTAAGTTACAGAACAAAACATTTTGAAGTCGTAGTGATTACTTGTATTGATTTTAATAATGAATATTTCTAAGACAAAGATGACCTTAAAATGTGAATATTTGCTAGTTTCAAATAGCCGTTAACGAATAAATACACATACGAGTAAGCAAATTATAAATGCAGGAGTAATGTAGAACCGGTCACAATTCTTTAATTGCTGATAATAAGGTATAATAAATTTTAGAGGAAATATCAATCACAGGCGATTTATTAGTAGTAAAACATATAATAGTACTAGCTTTCACCCGCGACTCCGTCCGCGTGGAGTTAAAAAAAATCAAAAGTGAGTGGCCTGTGTTCTTCCAGACTATCCTTTGCGTCTATACCAAATTTCATCGGAATCCGATCACCCGTTTAGGCTACAAACTGTAACAAACATCCATCCATTCATCTAAACTTTCACATTTATAATATTAGTATGATTAGTATGAAGTATGATAATATAAGATACTATTTGTTTTTAGATCTCCTACGCCAGCTCATATTAATCCATTGGAGAACTTAGAATGGCCGAAGTATAATTTGGAAACGAAAGAATATCTTCACATTGGTAAAAATATAGAAATACGACGTAATCTCTTCGAAGATAGATTCGAATTTTGGGACAAATTCCTAACTAGATGGCCTAAAATATTGAAGAACTTAAGAGGAAAGGATGAATTATAATAATAAATTAATCATAAAGTTTATTGTCTTTATTCTTCCTTAACTATTCCTTTGCAATACTTTAATAACAGTTATATCTGAATACGAGTATGGACAAATATTTTTTTCTATACTTATACTTATACTTATCTATACTAATATAATAAAGCGTAAACACACACTTCTTTGTTGCCTAAGATGTCAGCAATTACAGCATGTTTTTGAATAATTCTTTTTTAATGAAAAGCCCTACACTTACGGCACGCTTTAGGCTATATATTTTCTCGCCACCAAGTTGGGGGTTAATATTTCGGATAAAAACCCTAATGTGGGAAAGAGACCATAAGTTGCTGTCAAAATCAAGGAAGCAAGATTGCCATGGTTTGTTATCATGTCGTGTCATTTTGACATTTGCAATTGATAATTTGACAAATGTATGACATGTATGACAATTAAATAATTTTTTAATATAATAATTTCACGCGGATGAAGCCGCAAGGGACTGAGTTTATTCTGTAGTACCAAATCTATATCTATATCTATATCTATACTTCTATATCTATACTACTATATCTATATCTATATCTATACTAATATTATAAAGAGGAAAACTTTGTATTTTTGTATTTTTGTATTTTT
>LD699926.1:343441-364823 GCA_003118335.3 Papilio memnon
TTTTTGTGTTGTATATACTTATAAATACTTTCCAGGGCGCAATAAAAAACCATACATTTAAGGGTTAAAATATTTAAAAACTAAACATCTATCAGACACAAAACAATGTTAAAGATATCTAAATTTATTTTGGAATACGTTTTAATTATACTTATGGACACAGATCAAATAGTAAAAAAATGCGCAATCTAATTACATTGAACTAGCTTGTGGAAGAACACATAACATTGTAAATGGTTAATAATGTCAAGTTTATTCTGATCCATATTATGAAAATAATAAATACGTTTTATTTACACTGATTATTATCTTTTAAAGATAAAAAACAGTACACTTATACTGTCTTCGGAAGGTCGACGACTTATTGATTTTGAAATTCAGGCGAATGAGTTGTATTTCTTGACACAGTTTGTAAAGGACAAATCCTGTATTCATTTGAAGGGCCCAGAATGCCTAAACAAGTGTATACAAAATGTTTATATACTTGTTATTTTTTTCAGTTCAAAATAACCACGGATATTTATACAACATACCATGGGCGCCGCTAGCCGATTTCCTAGACTAGGTCTAGGGTAAATCAGTGTAGATGGATTATAATAAAGATTAGTATTCAAATTGATTATAACATACCGCCAATCTCAGGCCTTTAAGACAATCATTATCAACTCCTTATAATTATCTAGCGTTTACTTCCAGCTTCACTTGTACTGGTATTTTATATTTTACATTGTAACTGTGTTTTAAGATTGTATAGCAATTAATTTAATGTATCTTTTACTCATGGATATTGTAATCTAATAAAGGAAAGATTTTTTTAAATTATTACTCTAATTTTTGAGTTTATCAGATACTAACTCAAATCTTACCTATTCATTACACACACTATTCAGAAGTGTACTTAAGACATACAATCGACCTTGATAAATATTATTCTGCTAGTGCGACACGTAGACCATGTTTGACGTATAACTGCCGCCATAATGATCTTAGAACGCGATTGGAATACAAAAATGTTTGTACATTTCTTTAACACGTCCTCAACGACGATTAAGGTAAGGTTACCACAGTTCAATAACGTCTCGTAATGACAAGATAACCAAAAGCTAACTACAACTCAAAAATATCAATGTTAATTATACTTACCTATAACGAAAGTATATTATGTACTAGCTGTTGCTCGCGACTTCGCCCGCGTGAAATTAAAAAATAATTAAAAACACAGCCTAAGTGACTCACAGATAAATTACCTTCTAATGGTGAAAGAATTTGTTAAATCGGCCCAGTAGTTTTTACGTGAATCGAATACATACAAAAATACCAAAATACAAAACTTTCCTCTGTAAAATATTAGTATAGATAGAGATATAGAGATTTTGCAAATGATTGATGATTGCAAATTTACGAAATTATGAATTATCAACATTGTTTCTCGCTACAATTACGCGATATTTTGCATACACGGACTATAAAAAAAACAGTCCATTTATTGCAAAGAATCATTATTATTTAAATTTTATTATTGTCGATAATTACACACGTATGTTTCTTTAAACGTCCACGATAATTGCAATGGCGATTAGTAGTTTTACTGCGTAGTAATAAAC
Source organism: Papilio memnon (assembly GCA_003118335.3). NCBI lineage: Eukaryota > Metazoa > Arthropoda > Insecta > Lepidoptera > Papilionidae > Papilio > Papilio memnon. The sequence continues at coordinate 345,046 of LD699926.1, forward strand.
TTCTAGAATTGTATTTTCAAGTCGGTGTAATATCCTAGTAAGAAACAATTCTTTGCATCAATGTCGCGGTTTCCATCTTGCATAGGTTCAAAACACGTTATATAGATTCCGTTTCCCAAATAAATTCCCTGTTATATCAAGTTTAGATGACTCATTTATCATCAGACCATCATCATAATCTACCTAGTCATATCCCATTTACATGAGTTCGGCGCAAAAGTTATAAAACTTAACATTTGATGTAATTTTAAAGGACGGCCCCCTGCCTATGGCCAACCCTAGTTGGGAAGAATAAATTAAAAATTATTATTTTTTAAGTTTCTGGGATTTTGTCCAAAATTATTTTTATGTCAAGGGGGTTTTTGTTTGTACGCCATCTGTTATTGAAATTCTAAATTACGTTCTTGAAATTAGTTGCTCAATCATTCATTCACGTTCACTGAACTGAATGATAAAAATTAACTTCACATTCATACAATACAATTAATAAATTCCAATTCCAATTGATTATCATCAAAAATATTTAAAACGCCACTGTCGTACTACTTGCTTGGTGCTAAAAAAAATTATAATTGTTTTTGAGTTGAGTTATAAACTAAACGAACGCCTTCACGTCAGCTGTTAGGACAAAGTTGTAGGAAAGTAATTTTTAATTTTTAGTGTCAGTTATTTTAGTGTATTTGTGTATCATCGTTGTGTCATAACTATCGGTAAGTATCAATCTTATACTTCATCTAGTTTACTGTTAGTTTTATAACATAGGAGTGGATACACCTATCTTAAAAAAATGTGTTCTCATCAAAAACGAATTCTCTGTGCGAAAAACTTTTTATTATATTTTCTCAAACTTACTTTCAAACTCCATTACATTTTGGAGTGAAATAATTATGTAAATTAATATCGTAATCGGCTACTTTATTTATATTTCCACGATAAAATTTAAATTAATTAATGAGATCAATAACTTCCATACTAAGAAAAAATGTATTTAAATATAATGACCACCATTTAAGTTACAGTTGTATAAAATATGTGGTTACATATATTTTTTACTGTATACTTTTAGCTTATTACACTAAACAAATTATTTATGTTCAGAAAAAAACGAGTTAAAAGTGTCAAATGGAGTTTAATGTTATATTTGAAAGTTTTCACTAAAACATTATTTAATCATTTTCTGCTTTAAATACTCTTTAAAATATATATACAATTTCATACCAAAAATGCATTATACACAAACATGTGTAATTTAATATTGTAGCTGCAAATTTCAATCATTTTTGTTATCAAGGTTATTTTTGTTATTTGTTTAAATATTTTGGATGCACATAAAACCTATTAAATCCATCCGTTGATAGAAAATGTCTAAACTTCCTGATACAATTTTATTTTTACTATAGTAACATTATTTAAGCAAAAGCCAGTTTAACTATTTTAATGATTTAATAAAATTACATTGCGTCACATACAATTATATCTATGACTTCCTATTATATTTCAAGTAATGTTAACTTTATTTGGCCATTTGAAAAGCAAGCCTACGTTAATTATTATTAAGGCTTATTATTAGAAAGTTTAATAAAAACTGTAATACAGTGTATTAAAAAGTTTTAAAAAGTTAAAAAAGGTATTTTTGTTTGTTTTGTAATACTTACAGAGTCATTATAAAGTGTGACTTGTGTCTAATGACATTAAGGAACCAGTCTAATGACATGTTTTTATTTTGCAGACCTTACAAAAGTAGCATTTAAAGAGTTTTGAATTCTCCATTTTTATTTATGTCTATATAATGTCTAAAACTTTGTTGTAGAGTTTATATTCAACTTGTATACTACAAAATTTTGAAATATACTACACAACTATGCACCATATTGGATGCAATCGGATCATTGACCCGTGCATTAGCTAGCATATAGTTATGTAAAGATTACTGACCTATACAGCTAAGTGTGCAGCACACTCTTGTATGAAAAAAATAAAATAATTTACCTAGCCATACATATGTTCTAGCTTCAAAGATGAAAATTCTATGTAAAAACTCATGTTGTGATACCAAATAATTGTACCTAATGGTGATAGATATCGGTGGTCATATCAATAATTGATGCTCACAAGCTACAGATAGCTTTTTTTTGTCGTAAGGAATGCATTTACATAGCACCGTCCCCACTGCGGGGGCAGCAAGGACAGTTTCAAAGGGCTCCCAGCCTTATATTTCGGACGGACTACCCAACTTATAGCTTATTTGTTAGGTCGATTTTTAGGTGTCAAGGTGGCTTATTTTTATTTTTGGAATGTTCCATGTATTAGGTCGGGAAATATTTGTACATTTAATTTATTTCTTTATTAAAAACATTACAATTAAATACTGTTTACATATGTTTCTTATTGCTAGGACTTATTTCTATTGAGCGTGTCACGTTATTAGATCAACGTAATCAGTGCAGTGTTAAAAATGATATGCTAATGTCGAAATGATTTGTATTGTTTAGTATTCACATGTCAGTTCCGGTGCTGAAGGTCGTTACTTTGTTACGAGTGCTGTGCGAGCGTGACTTTATTTTAACGTTACCAGTCACTGATTTATCGTAAGTGTTAGCGTGAAAATGCGACAAACCCTCCAGTGGACTGTACACAAAAAACATGTTTTCTCCGTTTTTTCTAAAGGTGCCGAATGATACATGGTGTAACTATCTGAGTAGTGAGTTATGTGGGTAATGCTCGCTATGTAACATTACACCGCGTAATACCGGTCTGTACGCACCCTAAAAGAATGAAAGGGACAACAATATATTTTATACAAGTGCTTCAACACTGGACACACTGGGTTACACAACTTGCCAACTATTAATATAAAACAAAAAAAAACTGAAAAAAATCCAATCAGCAAACTCAGATGACCTTGAGTTTGGTTGTGGGACTCGTGTGTGTATGAATTAAAAAAAATAACAATGCTGCCATCACATAGCTGTTCTATTTGCCACAAAAAATATGTAATTTGTAAGGTGTACTTTCATGTATTGTAAATTATTCCACCCATTCACGTCAGTAGAGGTTAATTATGCTTATACATGTACCGCTTGTAAATTACGTGACTAAAATGAAATCGATAATTCAGCAGTTAAATTGTTAAAAACAAATTGTTTTACAAAGTCATTAAAAATAAACATTTTTTTATTTTTATCGAATAAACTCAAAAGCTTGAGCTATTTTAAAAAAATCTATAAAAAAACTACATATTAACTGAGTAACATTGGCTATATAATTATTACTAGATTTTGTCATTAAACGCGGACGAAGCCCCTGGTAATTCCAGTAGGTAACATGAAAACAGGACAAGAGAAAAGAGACATTTTAATCATTTCATTATCGTGTTCGGTTCAAAGTCCGATGTAGTACCTATATGTAATTATCAATGCGTTCACAGATATGCAGGCTACAAAACATTCAATCCAACTTACGGACACAAGATAAAAATAAATATTATAAACATTCTTCACGGACATGATGACCGTTGAATAAAAAACACGCGTTTTCCTGTTCTTTACAATTCTTGGTCTTTTTTTCTTATTTGATTCACTTATATTACTATAATCAATAAAAAACATGGTTAACGAGAAAAGACCTAACAAGGACAACACACATAGAACATAGTCTGCAAGAACATTTTTTTTTTATTCGCGCTGATCGAATCGCGGGTAATAGTTAGTAAAATTATAGTAAAATATCTCTATACTTATTATTTATCTATACTAATATTATAAAGAGGACAGATTTGTATTTTTGTATATATTGAAATATCTCAAAAACTAAGGGGCCAATTTTAAAAATTCGTTTATTATTAAAAAGCTACGTTATCAATAAGGACCATAGACTGTTTTTACAATTTTTAATTTCATGCAGGCGAAGTCGCGAGCAACTGTTATCTATATATCAAATTTTATTTTGTTTCAGGAACAACTATGAACACTAAGCCGAAACCGGTTAATCTTGCTGACGTAAGTAACGAATTATCCAACACTAGGAAACTGTAGTTTTATTTATGCATGATTAGAACATTTGATACAGCAGTTTGTAAACGAACGCGTATTAATATACGCTTATAAGGAGGTTACGTTACAAAAGAAAACATAAATAATATAACATTGATTAATGTTACTCAAACCAAAATTACTATAATAAATAAAGATATTCCTACTGTTTAAGTCATCAACGCCAATAAGGATAGACTAAAGTTATTTGTTTTAAATTATTTTATCGCGTTACAAGTTACAAGTCTGTTGATAAAATATTAATTGAATAGATAACTTAATTATCATAATCATTAGTGACTATATTATAATTGCATTGAAAACCTCCTGCTAATGTAAAAATAACTGTTATTATTGTTATCTTTTATAATAATTATACTTATACCCATGATAACGGTTATATGCTTGTATTTTTTTTATAAGGTGGCAAACGAGCAAGCGACCACCCGAATCCGCCAAAATGGCGAAGCAATCGCTGCCCATAGACAATCGCGATAGCGAATGCGTTGCCTACCCTTAATCGGCGAAGGAGGAGACGCACATAAATAGGATATTTCCTCATCCTATGCGTCTCCTCCGCCGTCAAATCCACTTTCCCTTTCCTTCCTATTCTTATGAGAAAAAGGGTGGGAAGGAAAAGGGACTAAAGTTGGGATACTTGTTAATTTTAATTACCAACAACTGCTATGAATTAATCGCATTCTCAAATTTTCGATACCTTCAACATACTTCAAATTATTTGCTTGAATCTTACGACTAGAAAACCGAACGGAATTGAAAATAATACTGTCACCACTAGATACTAACATTCTGTTTGCTATTTATAGTGTATGTGTGGATAAAACGACTTAATTAATGTTATTTTCCGTATCTTTAGTCATTATTGTGGTAATTTATTGAGCAATAAATGTGCATTGTTGTAGTATTTCATTACGGCTCTGAAAAGATGGAGAAATTACGGATTTACGTTAAAGATATCGAAGAAAATCTTTTCATAATATTGTTAAAACTTTCTCTTTAGCTAAATAATTATCTGTCCGATACTCTTACTAACATCGAGAAAAGAAAAAACCAATTATCCTCTCACAAAACCGTTATTTCGTTACTGAGTACCAGAATAAAGGAACTTTATGAAATGCAAGAAAAATCCATCTAGTTCTTAAAAAAAAATATTATAAACCTTATTCCTCTCTACAACAAGAAACAATCTTCGTTTCGTTCGTTCTTAAGTGGCGGTTCCATATTTCCAGGTTGTGGCGAAAGCGCATGATACGTTCAACCGCGGTGTCACTAAACCTATAGAATGGCGTCGGCAACAGCTGCAGAACCTCATGCGTATGTACACGGAGAACCAGAACGCGATGATAGCAGCTCTGGCGAAAGACTTAAGGCGGTCCAAAATGGAAGCAGTGCTCCTGGAAACTGAATACCTGATCAATGATCTCAAGAATACGCTAAATAATTTGGATAAATGGGTGGAGCCGGAACGGGTGATTATAAATTAGTTAAAACTTTACTATTGTATGTAGAAAAATTCTATCCAATGTAGAATTACTTCATAGAATCTTTGCAAAAGCTGTATGAGCTCTAAGCATTTCTAAACTTAATAAATTGTGTGACTAAAAATAGTAATAATAATTAGTAAACAAAAAAAAGTAAAGCATAAAGAAAAAAAATAAAAATGATGAGCAGTGATAACTATAGAGGCAACAACAATGAAAGGAGCACAAAAAACAACTGTAAAGCCATGGAAACAGAGCATTAATTCAATCAAGCGTCTTTATGCGACATTAATAGTGTACTGAAAATAAACATTTCCAGCCGTCCAAGGGTGTCGTGAACATGTTAGACGACGTGGTGATCTACAACGATCCGTACGGCGTGGCTCTGGTGATCGGCGCGTGGAACTACCCTCTGCAGCTGCTGCTGCTGCCGATGGCGGGCGCTATTGCCGCCGGGAACGTGGTCGTCATCAAGCCCAGCGAGCTCTCCGAGGCCTGTGCACAGTTCGTCGTTGAAATGATCCCTAAATATTTGGATAACGTAAGTTGTATCAAAGTGGTTGTATTGAGATAGACTCACAGTAAAAAGGAGATATTACATAGATAGAGATATAGATAGTTATTACACGAGATATTACATAATATTACTACTAGTAAAAGATTTATGTGTTTACTAAATAAGGTAACGTACAGTTTTTCTTTCTTTGTTTTTATTGTACGGTTGTTACGACATCCGTGTACAGATGGCTTTTTCTACATATTTTCTTAGATTAGACTTTTTCCTTTAGGACGCAGTAATAGTGGTAGAAGGTGGACCTGAAGAGACCACAGAGCTATTGAAACAGAAGTTCGACTACATCTTTTACACGGGCGGGACTGCCGTCGGCAAGATCGTGTACGCCGCCGCCACCAAACATCTCACTCCCGTTACACTCGAGTTGGGCGGTAAAAGGTGAGATACAAGTTTTCTACCATCCTCATAAAATAAATGTGGTACAGTCTAGGAAATATATTTCCTGCCCATTTCAAATGAAATCACTTTACGCTCACAATGCTATTATGTCGAAAACATGTCATAACATGATACATTTATTCTTTGTTCTATAAAAGTATTAGTTTATAGCAATTTGTGATGATATTCCAACATAATTAGGAAGGTAAATTCAAATCTTTACCATATAAATATACTATTCCTACCTCTTTTCTTCCAAAAAAAACTTAATTTTGAATTGTGACAAGCATCTTCGCACCTCATAATTAAGCGGTGGTTTTACAAGCATCAATTTATTCTATTATTCCACTGATGGTGGGTTGCCGAAGTTTCCATTTATTTTATCGTTACCTAGTGATTCATTAATGTTAGGTTTGCCTAAGTTTCAACGGAATAAAACTCAAATTACGTACTTCGGAAACGCATTTCATGAGGTTATCTAACCTAACAAACGAATGTTATAAGGGTTAAAAACGTTGGTTTTATAGAATTAATTATGTTATTTTAATTTATAGCCCGACTTACATAGACAGCACAGTGGACATAGAAGTGACAGCTAAACGAGTGCTGTGGGGCAAATTCATCAACTCAGGTCAGACGTGTATCGCGCCAGACTTTGTGCTGTGCTCCAAAGAAGTCCAGGAGAAGTTCGTGAACGCCGCGAGGGGAGTCCTTAAGGAATGGTACGGGGAAGACCCACAGAAGTCTCCTGATCTATGCAGAATCATCAATAGCAGGCATTTCAGGTAATTTAACACTGGTTACGTTAGTTGTAGGATTTTGTGTTTTTTTCTTTTAAAAAAACCATTAAATGTGTCCCGTTAAGCCAATCAGTCTACCAATGGGAATAACCCACTGGGCTAATTGATGTTTGTCTCAATTTTTTGTTTATGTTGGTTTGATGATTGCCTGTATTATCCAATAATTGATAATGTGTTTTTTTATTAATTTACAGCCGTCTTCAAGCTTTAATAGATGCGAGTAAAGATAAAATCGCAATTGGAGGTCAGACTGACCCAACAGAGAGGTTCATTGCGCCGACAATATTGACCAATGTGAAGGGAACAGATAAAATAATGGAGGACGAAATATTCGGTCCCATTTTACCTATAGTTCCCGTTGAGAACGCGTATGAGGCGATTAAATTTATTAATGCCAGGTGAGTTTTATTACATACGAATTACGTTTTGAGTGACAAAAATATATATACTAAATGATTTTGTTAGCCATTTTTTTAATCTTAATTGTTATAGAGATTTTTTTTCAGTCTGGCAAATGGTGTTTAAACGTTTTGACGTATTAACACGTTAAATGCTACCGAGTTCATATTTCTGCGAGAAAATCGAGGCATAGAACGTGTAAAGCCCGCTACACACGTTAAACTCTGACTTGTGTAGGCAAAACTGAGAACTAAATAGTTCCCGGTTTTATTAGATTTATAAACGATCCGAATGTTCAGACAAAACAGAGCGTGTGTAGCTGGCTTGTATTATTTATAATTTAAACATAACTAATTTCAGTACAAATGAATAATTTTCTGTTTCGATTTCATCGAAAAGCGAGGTGCAAATATTAAAATTCGTATTATAATATTCTTACAAAAAACATGGAATATAAATTGCTAGTCTTGGTAACGTGTACAAAAACGTGTTTTCATTAAAATGCCAGTTTATATTTATATCTTAACTGTGATTTTTAATTAACGAGGTAACTGTATACTCGAATTCAATAAAAATGAAAAATTATAACAAACACATCTAAACAATTTTTACCTTAATATATCTGTGGTTATAACCACAGACCTATTAAAAGCAGACAGGTTTGAATAATTAAATAAAACACTACAACCTTCCAAAATAAATCCATAGACAATGAATGACAATTCTCATCCAGTGCGTGTAATTTCTCATTTCCATTGAATTCGATTTACTATTATACGTTTTTGTACAGGTATTTTAGCAATGGTAACCCAGGGTTAAATTTTAATATTGAGTGATTTTTGTGTGTGTGAGTTCTTGAGTGTAAATGTGTTTCATAGAGTTATGGTCCCGGTATAAGGGCCTGTTCACATAAGCTATATTTACATCCACAATGACGCTAATGTGAGCATGCACGGAGTATTTGGTACACACGGGAATATGAAGAATTCATATTAATTTGCAAATTTTAATGTGTGTCCGCTTGTATGACGCGGTCCTTGGAATTCAGAAGGGCTTGGTAAAAATCGCTTGTAACAGACAACGATAAAAAAATTCGTTATTCAACATAACTTACATTTACTGCCACACTCACAGTTCTTGACCAATCACTAAGAAGTTGCTGTATCTACACTAAAGCACTTCTTAAGTAATCATTAAATTTAATTTGGCAGTCAATGTTATTGCTAATTAAATAAAGCAATACTGATATAAATATTTGCCATTAAGTTTTTTACATGGTTTTTGTTGCATGTGTGACCTATTATCACAGATAAAAAATGCACAGAGTAACCAATTTATCTACATAGAACCATTAAAAAAACCTCGTCCCTGGGTATTTATCTGGTACATAATATAAGGTGATAGATGACTAAAACATCGACCAATTACTGGAACACATTTCAGGGAACATCCATTAGTATTATACGTGTTCACCAATGAAAGAGACACGCGAACCTTGTTCAATGAACAAACACGTTCGGGAAGCATAGGTGTCAATGACACTATCATGTTTTACGGCGGTAAGGCAAAGATCATCATCCGCATGGCTTTAAAGCATATAAAATATAAATCTTGGCTGCACGGTGTAGCTGGCAGGTTATTTAAAAAAAAACACTTGCATTCAAACGTCAGTTTTGAATATCTGTTTAAAATTAATTAAATCCAAAAGTAACCGAGAATTTACGAATTAAAACATATTTTTTGTATGATTTCATTTTTAATTACACATTGTTCTGGCTTTTGACTGTACGTTTTTTTTTGTGATACAAACGGTGAAGGCTATTTATGGTGGCGGAATATGCGGTGGCCTTACATATTAATTTTAAGTCTTCGTTTTAATTATTAAATTAAATATGTTAGTTAAACTATGAACCTGCGAACTTGTGTAAATAATGTGTACTAAATTTTGAATTAAGAAATTTCCATTTTCTCCTTATTGCAATATGTTCCCATTATACTTATATTGTAAATAAAGTACTGAAATTTAATACTGTCTAATTTTAAACATTTTAAATAATCAAATCATATAAAAAATCACTATATCGTTCCAATCGAAATCCGAAATTAAATAAACAGAAGAACGTCAATATGGCGGCCAATAATTTTTTACTTTTTAATTTTTTTTTTAACTCAAAGCTTGTATGGCGATAGTTATGGCTTTGATTGGAACGAAATATAGATAATGTTATTTTGTCTTCGGTGGAGGTCTTATTATATGTATGTTGGACACTGTAGAGAGAAGCCGCTGACGATGTATGTGTTCAGCACGAGCAAGGATCTCATAGCGAACATTGTCGACAACACTAGTTGCGGAGGGATGTGCGTTAACGATACTATCATGCACATGGGAGGTTTGCTACTTTTTTTTATTAATGGCGTTAATAGAGTTGCCAGTTCGACAAACATTATGTGACACTTAAAAACTTTTATTATCTGTAATGAATTAAAGAACAGTAGTTTAATGGCGGAGTATAAATTCCCGGTTATACTTCAATCATATTTTCTTAATAACATCAAATTTAAATAAAGTAACCATTAGTGATTATGCGAAATTCTCAACCTATAAGAGAATACATACTGACCTTTGACTTTTATAGAAATTAATAGGCTTGTAACATGCACGGCAATAATAAATATAACTGCATGCTCTATTACTTTATAAATCTTTTGTACATTTTTTCTACATTTATCATCCTTTATGTTATCTGTAATGTCTGCTTTATTGAATTCAAATTCAATTCTTTGCTTTTCTTTATTATATAAATTGTAATAAGCATGTTTAGAATAAATTAAAATGTTGCACAAAACACCAATCACAATTAACTATGAGATGTTTTTGCAGTTGTTAATGTAGAAATCTTTGTTTTTTTTTTTAATTGTGTTCTGTGTTTTGTAAAATATTTTCTTGCTAGTTAATTTAAAATGGCTCACGAAACGCCCAATACCCAGATAAGATGCAATTAAACGGACAGCCATTTTAAATTATCCATTTTTTCTTAAGCCACATACTCTCAGTTGTGACAGTTCTACTCTATAGTTAAAACTGAACGTGTGTAGCTGGTTTTATATTTTAATAATTTGTAAAATATTTAAATGTTTGATCTCAGTTGAGACGTTGCCATTTGGCGGTGTTGGCAGCAGCGGTATCGGTGCCTACCACGGCAAGACAACTTTCGATACCTTCACGCACAAAAAGAGTTGCCTTATTAAAAATTTCTCACCCATCGGAGAGAAACTTGGATCGTAAGATGTTTTATTTATTAACTTGCTTTCGCCCGCGACTCCGTCCGCGTGGAATTTAAAAAAAACAAAAGTGAGTAGCCTATGTGTACTTCCAGACTATCCTCTACATCTATACCAAATTTCATCGAAATCCGTTCAGCCGTTTAGGCTACCAACTAGCAAACATCCATCACTTAATAATCATAACACTATACAGAAAATAATTCAAGATAAAAAAAATGTAAAGTAGAAAAAGATACTTTAATCTACATTAAGCATAAAATGTAATAATTTTGAGTTTGTCATGAGATTCCACATGTCATACAACTTTTGTTTTTTTACAAAACATCGATGTTTTATTTTTTACACATTTCGACACTGGCAACTTTTAGTTGATTTTTTTTTCAACAGAATGCGTTACCCGCCGTACTCTGATAAGAAGCTGAATGGAATAACCATGTTGATGGCGAAGAGGTCATTACCCTCCTTTAAGTTCTTGCCCTACCTGCTGACGTTTGTACTCGGGGCGGGCATATCTTACGGTATCTTCGCTTGGCAGAAGGTAAAGAAGTAAAATGTATTATAAAATGTTCAGTCCATACGACAAAAAACTTTAAAAATTTAACCATGTTGATAATATTATGTTTTAAGCGAAATACATAGGCATAATTAAGTTAAAAGAGACTAATATTCACTGTATTATATTTATAAGCTATCATTTGTAAAGCTGTATGCACAATATTTTACTGTCGAGTAATCTAAGAAACTCATTTAGTCTATTCTATCTTTATTACCATTGAATTAGTTCAGTACTGTACCTAAGTCAGCAGGAACGCTATTTTTACAATCTATTTTATTAGGTTTTTTTTATAATTTACATCTCTGATACCAATAATTCGTGTAAACACCACTTTTTAATGTATTAAGTCACACTATAGAACAGTGAAATACATCCATTAATTAAGCAATAATTTGTTTTATTTATGTTTTGACATACATAGAAATCAAAAAAGGCCTAATTTTTACACTTAGGATAAAAATGGGCTCCTTCATAAAAATGTTTAGCAATCGACCGTACACGTAAGTGGATAAGAAAATGACAGGCATAAATACAAAAACTGCTACCAAGTAAATTCACAAATTTACGACGCGAGAAAATGCTTGAAGTATAATAACATTTTTACCAAATAATATTTCAACTGTATGTTCGCTTTATTCTAGAACTATTTATGTTAATTATGTTTTTGTACACATTTTTTCTGTTTATATGTTTGTTTACGTAATTTTTTTTTTTATTATCTTTTACAGATGGCCACGGAAAATGAATAGAAAGCTACGACTGATATGTTAATTTCTTTTGAATTTCATTTATATTCAAATAAGATATTATTGATAATATAGAGGACTTCATTCACAAACATATATACACAATATAAACATACATATAAGCTATTTTTTTATGTTATGAATGTGGCGGTACACTGATAGAGGTAGACCTAGAAAGAGATGGATGGATTGCGTGAAAGGTGACATTATCAAGGGAGTGATGAGATGATGGATGATAGAGTTATTTCGTGGAAGAAAACGCGGAACCCCGACCCTACGGGAGTAGCATAAGGTAGGGGAGATATAAGTTATTTTTTTATGAATTTTTAATATTTTACTTTTATTTACATGTTTGCATTTACACTTTTAATGTGGGTTATCTTTAAGACTAAATACAACATAATATGCTGATAAAGATACTTATACAGCTTGCCACTGGCTTATTGTGATAATATGTTCAACACTGGTGCTTGGTTATACTTTGTTTCATTAGCTATGTTAGAAAGACTAGAAACATCCCAACAGAATATTGTATCTTTTATCTGAAATGAAAGGGACGGCTATATGTTTTGTTGCGGCTATAGACGTCACAAAAAGTTAAGTTCCTTTTCACACGATTTTATATCTATTTTTGTGATTATCAAAAAGGTGAAATGTTTCCAAATAAAAACAATACATTACTATAAATGTTATTATTTTGTTTTAATTATAGCTATATGTAAATGATGCATATGAATGTTAATAAAATATATTAAAAAAAATATATTGTGTATTATTTCATATTATAAAATTGCAGTCAGCAAGAGACCGAAGCCCACTGTTCTCAATCAGTACATTTTTTATTGTTCTACATTGCATATCCAATTGTTTTAACGAAATACATAACATTAATTCCTACTACGATAACTGCAAAGTTGTAAAGATTAAAACGAATAACCGCATATATCCATCTGTTGGTATGCATCCGTAATTTATACAAAAACCGTCTTCAGTAACATTACTTCTTACTAATATTATGATCTTACTAATATTATAAATGCGAAAGTTTAGATGGATGGATGGATGGATGTTTGTTAGAGTTTGTAGCCTAAACGGCTGAACGGATCGGGATGAAATTTGGCAGAGACGTAGAGGATAGTCTGGAAGAACACATAGGCTACTAACTTTTGTTTTTTTTTAACCCGCGCGGACGGAGTCGCGGGCGAAAGCTAGTTTTAAATAATAGTAAAACATATTTCAATACTTTTCGAGATTCTCATCCACTAAAATGCCTTAAAACAAAAAAAATCGTTATGGAACTTGGCTGGCAGATATTTTAAAAAAGGCCGTTTCCTTAGCTCTGCAAAAACGTATAATAACGAAGAACTAGTTCCAAAGGCACTGAAATAAACACATCATTTCAAAGGAATTGGGCGGTAATTCGTACTCGAACTAGAGTTACGGTTGGTTGATAAAACTTCCATAACAGTAATTAACAACAAACCAATAACCCGTATAAAATATTCTTCCTACAAAGAACGTTCACGCCTGTAATGAGAGGAGTAAGCAGTGTTTAACGACTTCCATTCGGAGCAATCTAGGCACACCCTGAGTATACATATTTATTTTCACTCGGAATCCTTATAGGTCTTTTCTTTTTTTTTATTAAAGAATTTTTTTAATAAATCTACGAAGTAAAAAAACGTAATTAATTTTGTAATCTATAATTAGCAACAAGTGTCTCCAGCATTATCTGTGTTGCTTACAATTTTTACAACTGGCAATTTAATGACAACCAGAAGAAACGAATTTTAAACGAATTTCAAGTTTATTGTTGAGTAATATTCAATATCTAAGGAATTCAACGTTTCAAATTAAAAGGATATTCATTAACATCAAATTACTCCGGTAATTATGTATTTTTATTATTTAAAAGTTAGCTCTTTCAAAGACTTGCGCAAATAGTTAAGATATTCGCTCCTGTGATTGGTACCGATAAAAATTAAACATTTTGTGTGTAAGGTATTTAAATATTGATATTTCGAAAAATAACTATTTATAGGAAAATAAAAAGAAATATTACTACATCCGAACAAGAAACTGGCATTTTAGCATTATATTGTTTCCGACTATAACAACAGCGGCAATCCATAATAATGTTTTTGTATTAAATCTATCAGATTTTAATAAAATCATGAAACAGCTGTTTTCTTGTAAAGGAAATAAAATGTTTTTAAATTGCAATACAGTGGTAAGTAGATTTGATAGACTATTTCGCAGCAATGGAAATTATTAGTTTTGTTACTTGCGGCAACACCGCTTGTGATGAGCAAAGACGATTAAAAAGTGTCGATAGGTCAATATTCTGCAGAAATTAGCCAGAATCTTCAGGTATCTACAAAATATACTAAATAACCATCCTCGCATGTGAGGGTACTATGTGGTGGTGCTGTTCTTCTTCCGCTAGTTCAGGTGCTTATTCACGTTTGAGGGCTTGTCTGACTACTCCCTTCCCATATTCCTATACGGCCGCCATATTTATAAGTCATGAAAGGCGTTGACGCTCATCATAATTATTTGCGTTGTATTGTTTCACAGGACCGATGGCTGCGATACGCAAAAAGCTAGTGATTGTTGGTGACGGTGCGTGTGGTAAAACATGCCTCTTGATCGTGTTCAGCAAGGATCAGTTTCCGGAAGTGTATGTGCCGACAGTATTTGAGAATTACGTCGCCGACATCGAAGTAGATGGCAAACAAGTGGAGCTCGCGTTATGGGATACGGCGGGCCAGGAGGACTACGACCGATTGCGCCCGCTCTCGTATCCAGACACCGACGTGATCTTGATGTGTTTCTCGGTAGATTCCCCCGATTCTCTTGAAAATATCCCAGAGAAGTGGACACCCGAAGTAAAGCACTTCTGCCCCAACGTGCCTATTATCCTGGTGGGTAACAAGAAGGATCTGCGCAATGATCCGGCTACCATCAACGAGCTCCGTAAGATGAAGCAGGAGCCGGTGAAGCCCCAAGAAGGCCGCGCCATGGCCGAGAAGATCAACGCGTTCGCGTATCTCGAGTGTTCCGCTAAGAGCAAGGAGGGTGTTCGTGAGGTGTTTGAAACGGCGACCCGTGCCGCGTTACAAGTCAAGAAGAAGAAGAAGACCAGGTGTTCTCTGCTGTAATTGTGCTGTTGTCGGAGGGACTCTGATTTATGAATTGTTCGCATACTGCCTGTAAACTTACGTTTGAAACGACTCGAACTGTGCAGCAGTGGCGACGCCGGCCACACAGTGCTTCCTTCCGATACTGACAGCTGACGCCAGCGGCGGCCCGCGCAGCACGCACATCCACTCAGTATTCGTGTGGCTATACTTTCACAATTGGTACTTGTATATTTTATAGAATATCTATAAAGAGTAAGCGTAATTGCCTTAACAGATGCCCCCGGGGCGAGTGAGACGTGGGCAGCTCCCACCCCGGTGGGCCAACTGGAATTTTTAGTGCTATATTATCATGTTATATAATCGAATAGCATTTCCTCAGGATATAGATTTAGCCTGGACCGATATCACAGACACTTGAATTCGGTATTTTGTATTTTAATTTTTCAATAAAATAGTGTATAAATTGTAGGATGTTTATTTGACATGGAGCACAAGCCCCAATCTGACTCAGCAAGTGCCTGTCAGCCACGCCGGGCGTCTCGGACACGTCCCGCTCATACTGAATTAGGGCAGTTTTATTGTAATCTATTGTTTGTGTAAAATTTTATCTTCCAAATGATTACATTGCATGCTAATATAATTTATTAGTAATAAAGGAACCCCATGTTTTAACTATTCTTTTCTAGACTTTTTGACTTTTATAAAAATTTAATACAGCATTTATAAATCAAAGGTATCTATGGGGAAATATTTAAGTTGAAATCAATCATTTATGTTATGTTTTACTAGTATTGTAAGTACAAAATTATCTTCAAATATACATGGATTAACACTAAATAATTAGACTTCCTTTTATAATTTATAATAATATATTTTGGAACTATTCCAATTACAAATTTATTAACAATTAATTGACCTTTCAATTCCAAGGTTATCCTTGACAATATCCATAGTCATAGTAGGCCCGAACTGCTGCAAGTTAGTGTACACAATATACACCATTGACAGAAGATTGACACATTTGACTACGTACATCTTGATTGTTTACTTAAATCTGTCAATTCCATCATCCAATTGGCATAAAGGTGTTACTTAAACTTCAATGTTTGTATAATTTTGAACTTGACACCTTTCTCAATACAATGGACAATCCTTGGAAAGGAATATATGAACATGATATTTTAACTTATCAGTATAATCAAGTATATAATATAGCTTTCAATGATAACACAAATATGAGTTTAATGATGTACTTTGTTCACAATTACATCATCATTGACTCACTTCACAAAGAGTTATAAGCGACAGTGAAAATGTAACTACCACATTCAATCATTAATTGGTTTCCAACACCCTTAGTATAGTTACTTCATTCTAAAACTAAACTAAGGAAAGCCTTTTCTGGTCATATAATGTTTCCGAGTGGCAATAAGTAAACTGAATGATGTGCATAAATTAAGAAAATATTTTTTAAATAAAATTTTACTATGTTAATATATCTCTAGGTAAACAACTTGGCAATTTTATCTGTCTGTTTACAGACTGCCAGTACTTTCCATTTAGTGCTTTAGTTATTGTTACTTTGTATTTTTTATAGACAAAACAACAATTCAAACACTATTTTAACTGATTTGTGTTAATTTCAACACAGTATGAGATAAAGCAATTGTCATAATATAAACAATTTTAAAAGATGACCTCTGCCATCTCTTATTAGAAAACTTTATTTCATATCAGATTCAATTAAACCGATGTGTATGTATTGCAAACCTTGTGCATAAAATACAAACAGAAAGTTCGAGAATAGGTAGTTCCCGCCTTGAACTATTTCATACAGCAAAAGTAAATACTCTATACTTCTTAAAAATGTATTGAACTACTAATTTAACCATAGGGTCAACTCACAAAACATCGCTCTCATTTTCAAAGAGAAACAAAAGCACGCTTTAGTCCATTTTTTAACTAAGTATATCAAATTTTAGTTTATTAAACAGCAATACTAAATGCCTAGTTTAAGAGATGAGCTAAAGTTCACTTTTATACCCCTCAAATACTTCATTCATTTATTCTCAGAGCAATTCATGTTATAACCGCGGGGTTTGTGTCTAGGCGTGCAGTAGCGTGACTCATTTAATTCGAGGAGCCGAGAGTGTTATGTTGTCGTTAGTCATCTGTAAAACAAACGTACAATGATAATTCGGCCGCGTGTGACCAACAGAATCATATTGGACAAATTAAAGACGCGTATTCATAACGGTCATCTTTCCATTAAAGGGGGGGGGTGTACAACGCGGCTTATGAATGCAATATAGAGCTACTGGTAGTGAGATTGTAAGTGCCTTTTAATTGTACCGCTAATTAGATACTTTAACAGTGTTCGATATGTCTTAATACAATGTTAAATAAAGTTTTTTCTCTATAAGTAATGTTTATATTGAAAGGGATTCTCGTACTTGTAATAGGCCTCTATCTTTAGTAATTGTACAAAACGTTTGACTGTATTGAATGGACAAAAAAGTCGTTTATTATATAATCTGATTCTATCAAAATCAACAAGAATGTATGACGCTAGATGTGTTCAAATAAGTAAATACAATGAAGCTACGTTTGCGAGTGATGTCAGTGTATCCTAGCTGTCCTCCACAGCCCCATGACATCATTGAGCGGCGATGCGTCATTACATGTACAAAAACGTACCATGCGAGATACGTGCTATATTTATTTTCATGTAAACATCAAACTCAGCTGATTGTGTTCGACATTATTACATTCCCTTTATTCAGAACTAGCTTTAGCCCGCAAGTCCGTTCTGAAATTTAAAAAAAAATTAAAAGTAAGTAGCCTATGTGTTCTTCCAGACTATCCTATAAACATCTACCAAACTTCATCGAAATCCGATCAGTCGTTTAGGCTACAAACTCTAACAAACATCCATCCGTCCAACTAAACTTTCGCATTTACAATTGATTTTTAAAGTCCATTATTAATTTGGTATACTACGTCACTAATGACGAGGTCTATATGGATTTCCATTCCTCCGATCAGTGAGTGGTTCCCATTTATCGTAACTTTTTACTTTAATTGCTCTTTCTGTTCTATACAAAATAAAGTTCAGTATGCTGCCGAGGAGTAAAATTGTTTTAATCGATTAAAGTTCTAGTAATATTAAACTATATCATTAATTAGTAAAGTACGCGATCGTTATGTTTTTTGAATTGCGCGCAAGGGGAGTAACAATATTAGATAATTTCCCAAGTGACGCATTTAGTTTTAATAAATTACGGCTATATAGAACACTCTAATTAATGTAGCTTTTGTAACAAAAAATAATGTGCCGTAAAAGTACAAAAAATTCCATTCCTTTTTACCGTTTGAACATGTGGACATTAACATTTTAATATTAAGTTAGTAAATCGTCGTACTCTTTCTGAAATATAACCGTATGGTAGAAGTCTGAAAGTGCGTCGTAATACTCGATAGAGAATACGTTCCTTCCGCAATTCAAATCAATATGCAGGACGCGAAATGAGCCAGTGGCATTAAGACAGCGAGTGCTTTCTGAATTAAGGATATCCGCTTCAAAATACTATGCAATGCAAAAATATAAGTACTTAACGATTTATTTGTTTAAAGCAACTGTATATCGCTTTAATATACGCTGTTCTAACAGTGCAACTGACAGTTAAAATCTTGCCAACACGCTCAGTTTTATCTGAATAAGTACAGTTCAGTCAGAACTGAGAATCTTTAGCGGGCTAATTATAAAATCCGAAGTTCTCTATACAGACTATAGAAACAGATACAGTTGGAAGTAGAAGATATTAAAAGATGAAATGAGGGGTGATTAAAGTTGAAAACATAAAAGTTGGACGATAATTATGGATGAAGGTGGATAAAAGATGGTGGTCGTAAAAAATGTTGCTATTAAGAGTGAGGAGTGGAAAATGGTAGATGGTAAAATATCGTTTGTGCATCAATATATTTGAGTCAGTTTCTTTTTATGGAATTCATATTTAAAAAAAACTAAATGTTACTTTAATCTTAACCTATATTTCCAATACTCATACAAAAATCGTCATATGTACAGAATTGCCAGAACAAAAATAAATCATAAGCATTTCTAGTTTAAGAGTTTTTAGACATTTTTAATAATTGTATTGGGTTGAATCTTCTTCGTGGTGCGGCAAGGAGTTCTTTCTGTTGGTACTGGCTGAGCATTCTGTAAGGCACCACTGTGTCTTCTGGCAGATATTTCTCCTGACCCCGCAGTTCCGGCATCCAATCCGCGTAAAGTACAGTGTTGACTAAAGCAAGATCGTTATGTGATACTGGAGTGATAACATATAGAATACCATTTTCAATAC
>LD699926.1:365041-382366 GCA_003118335.3 Papilio memnon
TGACATGATGACAAACTATTGCAATCTTACTTCCTTGATGTTGGCAGCTCGTAGCTTATGGTCTCTTTCCCATATTTGGGTTTGTATCCAATTTCTTTACCCTCTAAGTTTAATAGCGTGAACATATATATAGCCTAAAGCAGGACGTAAGTGTAGGGCTTTTTATTAAAAAAAAGAATTAATCAAAAATATGCTGTAATTGCTGACATCTTACGCCTCAAAGTGTGTGTTTACGCTTTATTATATTAGTATAGATTAGTATAAATGGATGGAATTGTCCTAGGGATATGTCTGTGGTTTTTCTGTTTTTTTTTATTATTTCTATACTACGCAACAGGTGGCGTTCAACCGTTTTCATTAATGCGATGTTTTACAATAGTCATCTATTAATAATTTTTTCTTACCATGTCCATAACAGATCAAAGGTTTATCTGTCAATGTAAACACCTTGCCAGTCTTATCAGTATGTTTGCAAAGCGCCACCACTTTTCCGTTCAATACCTTGGTTATTGACTCTCTATGAATTTTGATATTTGTCGCGACGTAAAGATCTTGCAATTTAACTCTGCAATTTAAACATATAAATTAATAATTATTAGTTACACTATTATTTTTTTAATCTAAGTATAAAATAAACTAGTATACTATGAAATTGAAGTTCAGATATACATGGAATCGATTTTTCGACATTAATAATCAAAAAATTAATATTTCATTCTATTAATAGTATTAAACATTTCATTACATTACTGTTTAACCCTTAAATGCATTGTCTCGGGCGAAAGCTAGTATAACATAAAAAATAATGAAAAAAAGTCTGGTAAAAAAAAAATAGGTATTTATTATGAAAGAATTTGAAAAAACACTGAATATATTTATTATCTATGGTCGTCAAAGTGCGTTCGGAAACATACCACACGACTTCAATAAAATAACGTAAAATGTGGTATGTAGACATTTGGCAATAAGATGCATTTAAGGGTTAAATACTAATAAAAACACTGGTATTTTTCTAAAAGCTACATTCGTGTAGATGAATAACAAATAACATTGGTAATATACAATTGATTACTTACGAATATGGGATAATACTTAGCAGTGATGTTCTGGTGTGGTGTATACGGGCAAGTTCGCCAAAGTATGCTAAAACATTAAGATATCTCTGATCTCTTGCAGCTAAACATGTATTATCAGAATTATCCTTTTTACGGAATGTCTCTGACCCGGTCACTAAGTATGCATATGACAATGGATCCTGTCGTGACAGGTTAGCAAAGAACCTGTCATGTTTATACTGCCCATATAATTCTTCAACCTTTTGCGGCGTCAAATGGTATGGGAAATTTTTCTTCATATTCGGTAATTCTATTTGCAGTAGGTATGTTGGCTGGATGCGTAATATGATGTAGGAGATCAATTTCAAACCCATTGCGTTGCACATGCCCATTGTGTTCACAATCCAAGGTATATTGCTCATCATGTCATTTTGTTTGCATTTAGTAATCAGCTGGTCTACAGCATTAAAATAACGCTTTGGATTGTCCATGGGGTTTATCATGCCAATGTTCAGCATTCTGTAAATACAAATATTACCCTTTTAATACAAGTGGGTAGTTCAAAAATCTTTATCACCTTAAAGATCTCAGCCATGATTGTATCAGACTCAAACAAAATTTTTATATGTTACTTCAGAATGGCTGTATTGATCTGGATGAAATTAGGTATAGGCATTGAACTTAATTTGGAAGACATACAAGTGGTGGCTATGTTCTTCTTGTTTTTTATTCCGGCCATAACTGGTACAATATATTTTTAAATAAGTCACATAAAACAATCCATTCCGAATCTTTAGGCTTTATAACAAATTCCTATCATGTCCTCCATTAACAACACATGTATTACCAAAACTTACATATCAGGCTTTGTCAGATGTGTGAAGCTAGGTCCTAGTAGTGGCTCCAAGACAAATGATGCAGATATACTGCCCGCTATAGTGAATTCACATTGTCCCGGGTCCAAATCTACAAGGAGTACAGGTCCAGCATTACAGGAAACTTGCCGGTTCACATAGTAGCGAAGGAATGTCGACTTGCCACTTCCTTTCCCTCCACAAACAATGCCGATACTGGTATCTCCTGAACCTGGAAATGTAATGAGTTTTATTAAATTTATGTGGATTTCAAATACATATTTAGATTGACAATTAAGTGAACACTTATAGAATACTTTTACATTTTATTTGAACATCTGATATATAATAATGTGTTTGAAAAGATATTTCAGTGAAACTGTGTGATAAAAGAATTTATAACATAAATAAAATTAACAATTGCACTTACTTATACCAAATCTAGCTGCTTCTTGCCAATTTGGATTTTCTTTGAAATGTTTATATGGCTGTTCTGAATACAAACAACAGGACACCCTCCTGTGTGCTCTATTTAAGTTTAATGAAACATTACCTGGAGTTCTATCAAACAAGCTGATAGAGTTGAAATTACTTTCTATAAATTGCATTTTTATACTGTTCAATTTTGTTAAAGCTAAAACTACGTCATATGGGCCGATTTTCGCAACAACCTCTTTAGCTTCAGGGATGGAAACTCCTTTTGAAGTCAAATTCTCAAACAAACCACTATGAAAGTTTGTACCCCGCAGAGTCCTTATACAGTGAGCGAAATTGTAAGTCGGAGCATACACACAATATGGTTTACTTCCTAAATTGAATCCATACAATTGAGCACAACCTCCCAATTTGCTTACAATCACTTTACCATGGATGAACAATCTTGAAGGATGTTTCATAATTATAATAATACAATCATCACCATTAAATACTTCACAATTTTCATTTGAGTTTATGGTATCCTCGTTTAAGGAAGTAGCATCTGTTGTTGTTGAGGTTGTACTGCTATCATTCCCGCTATCATTTTGTACTTCTGACTTAGCTGCATATTCTGGCAAGTTACTATCACTAACATTTTCTTCAACTCCCAAATCAGAAATTGAACTATCAACTTGCATATCATGATTATCATCCTCTGAAAAGTTGAAAGGAGACAATGATACAACATTATGTTCAGTAGTAATGTTTTTAACTGTAGCATTTCTATAATGCCCCAAAATATCATCAAATCTTTCAGTTTTAGCATCTTTGGATGTAACCGACACAAATGTTGAGATTGCATTTACAGTATATTCTGCTCTGGTTTTGTCAGTATTGTTTTGCATGTAAGTGTAATCTGAAAACTGCATTTTTTCACATGCAAATACATCATTGTTTTCTTTCTTTGATACTTTAGGTTCTACTTCTTCTGGTTCGCTTGCAGAGTTTATTGAGTTTTCTATATCATCATTAATTTTTCTTTTTAAATTCTCATGAGGCACTTTGCATGAATTCAATCTATTGTGAATTTTTTGAGCCAATTCACCATCAGGATCAAATAGAGTTGAACTTTCAGTATCAGATTTTGTCTCAATAGTACTAATGTTAGAAGAATCGATGGTCAAAACCGTATCATTTTCTTCTAACATTTCTGATGAAGATTCTCTGTCACTTTTAGGATTAGACAAAACATCTTCGCTTACATCTCTATGCGGCGAATATGTGCCTTCAATTAATGAAGCCTCATTACTGTCAATTACATTAGATATAGAATCTAAATCACTACTGTCCAATGTGGCCCTTGTAGTCTCATTATCTGAATTAGCGTTTGAAAGATTCAAGTCAGAAAACCCGCTGACTGAAGTGGAGTCCGAATCCACTACGTTTTCAGACTTTCTAATAAGTTCATTGTCACTTTTCTTGTATCCATATAACATTTGCTTCAGCTGTTTCTTTATTTTTTCGTCTGGTTTCTTGTCTTTTTTGGAATCATCACTTAATGGTCGGTGAGCTTTTTCGAAAAACTCCATATTAATAACTACCACTCTATAGTTTAGGAAGTAATTCAATTTATCTTTTGATGTACAAAATCTCTAGACTTGTGTTAATTATAAAACCATGTGATTTATAACTTTAAAATAGGTTTCCCATTCCATCGACACAAAAATGCACAAACTGAACTGCATAAGCAAATTAAATGTCCAACGTCAATCTCAATCTCAACCAAACGTCAATAATTATCAAAGAAACATGGAGGTAATAAGTACTACGTACAACAGGAGTGTGTTCTATCTGTACATCTTACAGTTAAAATAGAGCAAATAAAACCTTATGCTAAGGGCGTAAGAGTCTTGTTGCACGCAAAATAAAATTGAACCCGAGTGAGAGAGCTACAAGAGTCCGATATTTCCCTTTCTAACAGTGAGCTAGAGTTGCCAGATATCAATCTTTTCGTTGTTTGTAGAAAAATAGGCACTGGATGTAATGTTATGCAGTAAAAATATTTACTTTCGAAATGTTTCTAAATATTAACAATAATTATTATTACCGACATGTTAAAGCAATATTATTTGTATCAAACTTTATTGACGCAAAAATTTGCGATTGGCGTACAGGTTTTCTTTTATTTGTTTGAAATTCGAACACCTGAACTGACAGCACCGCATGATATCGCCGAATCAGACTTCAATGGCGGCGTTTTTGAAATCCGTGATATTTTTAAAATTTCTTTATTATTATTATCGAAGCGAGTGTTATCCTGATTGTGGTTTATCTTTTTTTACAGGTAATAGTTTTAAAAATAATTTGTCAGTGCAGAATTACGGTGACCATGCATAACTATCCAATCCTAAAAATCCTGAGAATATTTGAGAGAATCACAATCTAATTTTATTTGATTATCAATTTCAAAATTTCAATAATTTTTTACAGAAAGAGTAAAAACTCTCAAACGATATTTCTTTCGTCTCAATCTCACTCAAACGATTCTCTAGCGAAATGCATAAAAAAGGTAAAAAAAAAAGGTGTGCATGTGCATGTCGTGTTCCATAACTACCACTAGGTCAGTAGTAAATGACGCGTGTGTGAAAGCAAGCAAAAACAGGAAATGTATGGTGTCGCATAAAGCAAGTTTATCATTAATAACTTTTATTAAAATCCATCTGTAGCAATGATCTGCTGACATCAGGTCACGAATATTTTTTTATAATTATTGTCCTAAAATCATATTTCAATATGGTCACCATGGCCAGAGAGGGAAAAATGGTACAGTTATTGAGGTCTCGCTCGGCTTCAATTTTTCGACAAGTGCTCTGTCCTGTTCTAGTAGTACATCCATGTACCAATGTTATAATTGCGAAATTATCCATGGATGGATGGATATTTGTTAGTACGTATCAATTGATGTTGATGAATTTGGCTTTTTTTTAAATTCCGCGCGGAGGTAGTCGCGGGCAGAAGCTAATAATTCAATATTTTTGATATGGTCAAATTAATATTTATTATCTTGAAACTAATAATGTGAATTGTGCGATAACAATCAACTGAGAAGTTTTTTGAAGCTATATAAATAGATTTTACATCCTTGAGTTATGTATGTTATTACAACAGAGTATGTTACAGCATACTTGACACCGAACTCTTGTATAAAGTATACGAGTTGTGCTACTCAATTTTTTTTTTCAATTTACTTCTTAGAGTAAGATATTTACAGCCCGTCAGTCATCTCGGCCATATGACGCCAACTAGTTTGCACAGTCCCCCCCCCCCCGATCGTTACGATCGGTCGTGTGCACCTCGCATTCAGTATACGGGATCCTCCAACCATAGTCTTAGGTTTAAAATTTTTATTATTTCAGAAAGTAAGGAAAAATAAAACAACATTTTGTATATGTATGTAATTATTAACCACTCCTGACATCGATAAATACATTCCATGATTGTATTCACATTCAATACAGTACATACGAATGACAACTACTTGTGACTGCATATGGAAGCTCTAACAATGTACAGCTTCCATCTCCAGTCTTTACACTTAGGAGTTCTACTTAAGATTGTTGCTTGCCAACTTGATTTGGATTTTAATTAACATGTAACAACCTTAAGAATCGTTATAAAGTTACTCTAAACAAATTACGCCTGGGTGAAGGTCGCCATAAAATCGGTAACGATCTTCTTGAGTGCGGCATCAGATTCTGGCGTGATCTGTCCGTCCTTAGCAATGGTGGCCAGGAGACCCTGGTGGCTGGTCTTGATGTGCTGGGTGAACTCCTTCTCGAAGGCAGTGATCTTGGCGGGGTCCAGTTTGTCCAAGTGTCCGCGCACACCGCAGTAGATAATGGCGACCTGGAATCAAAAGTTAGTGTTTAACAGTGACATTTATTTTATTTTAGATATTTTGCTTGAATTTCTAATTTGTTTTCGTCCTACCTGTTCCTCAATGGCCATGGGCACGTACTGTCCCTGCTTGAGCAGTTCAGTGAGCCGCTGGCCACGGTTCAGCAGCTGCTGGGTGGCGGCGTCCAAGTCGGAGCCGAACTGCGCGAAGGCGGCCACCTCACGGTACTGAGCCAACTCCAGTTTCATGGAGCCAGCCACCTGGCACATTACAAAATATATAAGCTTCCATTTTTTTTAAAGATCTGTCTGTCTGTCCCTTGACGGAAAAAATAGACTACGTACGCATTATGCCATATTAAATGGGTCACATAGAATATGGACTGAAGATCTGGTCAATATGGGGTCTAAGCCTGCCCTTAATAATTATATAATCTGACCTGCTTCATGGCCTTGGTCTGAGCGGCGGATCCTACACGAGACACGGAGAGACCGACGTTGATGGCGGGCCGGATACCCTTGTAGAAGAGCTCAGTCTCCAAGAAGATCTGTCCGTCAGTGATGGAGATGACGTTGGTTGGAATGTAGGCGGACACGTCACCGGCTTGGGTCTCGATGACGGGCAGAGCGGTCAGGGAGCCACCGCCCATTTTGTCGGACCTGGAAATTTTACGAATTATTTTACTTAGTTTCAAGCGTGGTAACAAAAAAAAAATCAGCTTTTCCAACATACATCTTAGCCGCACGCTCGAGCAGACGCGAGTGGAGGTAGAACACATCACCGGGGTACGCCTCACGACCCGGGGGACGACGCAGCAGCAGAGACATCTGCAGTCACACAACATTTAATCCATAGACAATAGTGTTTTATTAGAAATTTTAGTATTTTGTAGAAAAATTATAACAAATATGGTGTGTACCTGACGGTAGGCAACAGCCTGTTTGGACAAGTCGTCGTAGATGATGAGGGCGTGCTTGCCGTTGTCGCGGAAGAACTCGCCCATGGCGCAGCCCGAGTACGGCGCCAGGTACTGCAGCGGCGCAGCGTCCGACGCGGTGGCAGACACGATGATCGTGTAGTTGATGGCACCTGTAAAGATTCAAATATGATTTCGACATAAACAATGACCTAACACAATAAGAGTCAAGGAATATTTACCGATCAATCTAATTATAATTAAATTTTCGTTACTATGCCTCAGGTTAGGTCAACTATTTATAAGAGCTCACCAGCATCAGTCAATCTCTTGACGATTTGCGCCACGGTGGATCTCTTCTGACCGATGGCGACGTAAATGCAGTACAGCTTCTTCTTCTCATCCTGTCCCTTGTTGAAGCGCTGCTGGTTGATGATGGTGTCGATGGCCAGCGCGGTTTTGCCGGTCTGACGGTCACCAATGATCAACTCACGCTGACCACGACCAATGGGCACCAAGGAGTCTACAGCCTTAATACCTATAAGTTAAAATTTCTTTAATATGCAGAAATCACTAACATATGCATTAAAAAACTACTTTGTTACACAATTGACAAAAGTAACATTATTCCAGCCAGTTAAATTATACAACTAATTTTTTACACATATTGTGATTAAAATCTTACCAGTCTGCATAGGTTCGCGCACAGACACACGGGGGATGATACCGGGGGCCTTGATACCGACACGCATACGGGACTTGGTGTCAACGGGGCCCTTGCCGTCGATGGGATTACCCAGAGCATCTACTACACGGCCCAGGAGCTGTTCACCCACAGGCACGTCCACGATGGCACCGGTACGCTTCACAATGTCGCCTTCCTTGATGAACTTGTCGTTACCAAATACTACAACACCAACATTGTCGGCTTCCAAGTTGAGGGCCATTCCCTACATCCAAATAAAAATATTTTAAAGCCTACTTTGATAGAAATTAGTAACTTTCTTTTATTCAATAAACAATAAATTCTGTATTTTACATAATGCAGATTATTACATAAGTTCTAGTTTAAGTACACATTAAAAAGGGTAACATTTTCGTAGATTGTATAAAATATGCCAAAGACAACCAAACTTTGATAACTTACAACTTTAGAAATTCTGTAATTTCTGTAATAAAAGCGATTTTTTTTTAACCATTAAATAATAAAAATAATTTAAAACAGTTGTTACCTTAAGACCGGAGGAGAATTCCACCATCTCCTCAGCCTGAATGTTCTTGAGGCCATACACACGAGCAATACCGTCACCGATGCTCAACACACGGCCAGTCTCTTCCAAGTCGGCCTACAAATTATCAAATTACTGTTTTTAACTCATTTTTATAACTCTAACATTAACAATTGGTTCATTATATGGGAATTGTATTCTAAGTCATTCCTGTATGGAAATGTTTTAGATTGTCAAAAATCAGCTGATTAATAGATTGATTTTCACTAAACTATCAGAGTATACATTAAAATATACAAATTCATTTTTAAAAAAACACTATCAATACATTTTTTACAAAAATTATTCAATATATTCAGTATTGCAGTACGAAACTAAAGAAATTAGAACAAAGAAGACGAAAATAAAGTTTTTGTATAAAAAGTAATATTTGGTGTTTAATGGTAACCTTTACATAATACACACCTTTGGTGCGGCACCGAGGATTCTC
The DNA here is from genome assembly GCA_003118335.3 of Papilio memnon. Lineage (NCBI taxonomy): Eukaryota > Metazoa > Arthropoda > Insecta > Lepidoptera > Papilionidae > Papilio > Papilio memnon. The sequence continues at coordinate 373,901 of LD699926.1, forward strand.
TCCTCCAGGATGGTGGAGATTTCGACAGCTCGTTGTGGGCACGAGACATGCAGCTTGCGGGACCCCACCGCCACCGCAGGAGCGGCGACCTTCGACACCTGTACCCCAACATAACCAATACGAAAATATTAATACCTCTAATTTATACATGTACAGGCGAGGATTCATCATGTTTCTACCACTTCTGTTCACTATATAATAAAGCCCTAGTAGATAAACATGCGGCAAGGAGACATAATACCGATTATCCACTGTTACATAACGAATTGTCCGACGAGTTACTAAAGACATTTTCTTTGTAAACACTAATCAGATGGTACTGATATGCAGTTCACTAAACATATTAACATTAATAATTGTATAATCATTGCTATTCTTCTTAGAATCAACCGAATTTATATCAACTTTATCGAAATGATCCAACATGATAACCGGAATATTTCGATTCACAGTCTTATATTCTAGATCTTATATCCAATGATTAACAGTAATATGATAAAATACCTGGGACGCTGCATTAGGCAGGCGCCTGGCCACGGACGAGGCCAAACGAGCGGAGATGAGAGACATTTTTTCTTGAATTCAATACTAATGGCAGACAGGAGGGTCGTGTTCTTCTCCGCTCGCGACTCGTTGCGATATTACCGGAAATGACACAATCAATAGGGGTTGTCTTTGGTTCATGCGCACTAGAAATGAGAACATTTTAACAGGAATTCTATAAAACGGCTTAAAAGTAATCATTTATAACACATCAAAAGTATATATTGCATCAATCTGCGAATACTTGTTATTCCACAAAATATTACTTAGACACAAAAATGATTTAAGATAGAGCCGTTTCTAGTTGTTAATTTTGTCTTAATTAACTTAGCTATTGATGAAACAGGTATAAATTGATGTTGAAAATGGTATTATACCATGTCAAAACAACAGTATATTCTAAAAATAACACAATTGACCATTATTTAAATTCTATCCTAGCTAAACACCATCCTTTTACCGGAAGTTCAATTTTATTTAATTATATTGGGTCTGTGTTGTTTTCATGACATATGTCATATGACATTTCACAACGTCAATGTCACGAAAAACCACAGATTAAGTGCTCTATATGTATATGACGTTTGTGAAATATTTTGTACTTTCCGAATTTGTCATAACCGTGATAACAAGATGTGTTGTGCTTATTATTCTACCATTAAAATAAATTATGTACATCCTTTAACGTGATGGCTATTTTCGAGAAATCGTTCCAAACCAAATCTACATTCGATGATACAGACACACTCATTTGGACATTGGAAAATGCACAAAACGTCGATAAACATACTGTAAGTTTTCTATTTCGTCTATCGGTTAAAATGAAATGCTTTTCTTCTTGCTCAAGGACTTAATTTGCTGCAGGAATACATTTTACGTGTGCAACGAGGACCATCTAAGGAAAACAAATGGGATGTTTCGCGGAGGTACAAACATTTCTCGGAACTTCATGCGAACTTGCAAAAGTCCAATATCGAGTTACCACTGCCTCCTAAAAAACTTATTGGAAACATGCAACCATCATTTATTGCTGAGAGGCAAGCTGCTTTGCAAGTAAGATTAATACTTCTTTATTAAATATAAAAGAATAAACATTTATTATACTTAATAGCCAATTTCATTGGTCAAATATAAATCACTATAGATTATAATCTATGACCTACAAAGATTGCTTTTTGTTAATGTACAAACCATATGTATATAATTTCATACAACTTTACAATAGTTTTGTTTTAGAATTACATAAGAGAAGTATTAAAGCACCAGGTGTTAGCACTCTCTTTACCAGTCAGAAGTTTCTTGGATCCAAAAAATTATTCTATATCAATAGCAGGTAAACATTTTACGTAAATGTACATAATAGACAATGCTCTAAATGAAAATATTCAAATAAATAATATTTTCTATATATATAAGATACAGACCTAATTCACAAGTTTGCTGTGATTTTTTATGATGAAACATTAAAACAAGGATATTGTTGTTTTATTTATTTAGATAAAATTAAAGAAATTGTATGTTTTAGTATTATTTTTTTGGCAAACAAACCCATACTCAAACTAACAATTTACTTGCAAGCATGCTTATATCATATGTAACCAATCACAGAGTATAATTATTTTATACTTTTAGAGCAAGCTCTTCAAACAATATCAATAGCATTACGAGGTGATGGCCGATATGAATTAAAAGGTGCACTACCAGATATTGGTTGGAGGATAAGAAAAGAATATTTTTTGGTAAGATATTGGTTTTTGTTGTTCATGTGATTTTTTGAACTATGAACTACAAGTTACTGGGCAGCTTGCAGCTCATGGACTAAAATAGATGTTAGTATGTTAGATGCCAATTTAGGTATTGTGCCACAGCACAACGGTTCTAGTCTATGTAAAGTGAAGATGTTAGCCGGTTCAGAGCTTTACACATGTCTATCCATGAGTAATGGTCTATGTTATGAGGTATAGGACAAAGATAATCAAATTTAAATAATATGTAACATTGTTTATAGATACGAAATTAGTATATTAGAGGAAGTTTGTGAGTAGCCCCAGTGGTGGAGAAGGTAAGGAGTAAAAGGTTAGTTATGAGTGTGGTGGTACACCGGTAGAGGTAGACCTAGAAAGAGATGGATGGATTGTATGAAATGTGACATGATCAAAAAGGGAGTGATGACTGGGATATGTATGATAGAGTTATGTGGTGGACAAAAACTTGTTGTGCCGACCCTACTGGAGTAGGAAGATGATGATTGTCTATAGTTTGTGATTGATTGTCATTATTGCACAGTTCTCTCTCGCATTACTTTAAACCTCGTTACTTTTAAAATTGAGTTCTGCACACTCATAAGATTTTCAGAGTTGCCACAGTATTTGAATAACTCTATACTATATGTCCTAATACAGTTTATCAGTATATGATAAAAATAACTACATTGTTTATTGTGGCTGACTTTATTGTGATAATTTAATGTTATTGTCCTTTGCAGGTTACTGACACGGATGCTAACACAAACTGTGTATTGCAATGGATGACTTACGGCCCCGATAAATACCTCAGCGGTAAAGATTTACAAACCGCCTTCAAATGTTTGCAGAATATGTCTGTAAGTTTGTTGATTATTTTGTGAAAATAAGTGTGTTGTTTTATAGCTTTAGCAGTTTGTTAGTTTCCATTGTTTCATGATGATTTTTTTGTTAAAAAGTTGCTGGAATAGTCTTTAAAACCAACGAGGTTTGACCTCTAAGTATGTTTTTAAAGAGTATTTTTTTTTACTAATTGGTGTAAGAGTTAATTACCTTGTACCTGTCATTTGTTAAATGTGCAGTAAAAATGTTTCTTTACATTTTCAGCATCCACATATAGATGAATTATTAGGATATCAAATTTTAGAAACAGGTGTCTATGTAGTTAGAAAAATACATGAGAATGGAAGTGTGAGGGATATGCTGTATGGTACTGAGTATGGAAAGAATTATTTAACAAAGTATGGCAACCCTAAAGTAAGGAAACCTTTCACAATGGGACAATTATCACATTACGGATATCAAATACTGCAAGCATTGAAGTTTTTACATGATAAAGGATTATCACATGGTATGTAACCAATAATGCTATCATAAGGTCAGTTTCCATTGCAGAAACATGTAGGAGAGTATGTTTTTCTACAAGTATGTGTCAGTGGAAACTCATGCTTACTGATACAAATTAATACTATAGTAATGACAGCAATGTAAACAAGCATTCTATAACTTGTATGGCTTTATTAGAATTCTATTGCATTTATAATTCTTGATACATTCTATTTTTAACAGTTGCAAAAAATTTATTCTACTGTTTAAGTATCATTGTGACTATAACTAATATTATTAATGCGATAGTTTGGATGGATGTATGTTTATTACTATGTATTTCCAAGGCTTAACGGATCTTGCTAATAGTTGAACATAATCTGGAAGAACAAAGGTTGCTTACAAGTCGCTGACAAATGCTAGTAGCTATTTGTTTTATAAATGTTCGACTAAAGAAACCATAGAAGTTCATAGATTCTTTTAATATGTCCAGGTCACGTACACCCAGGGAACATAACAATAGAGAATCAAAGAGCTCTTTTGTTGGATATAGAGAATGTATTATTGGGTGTGCCGTGTCTATACAGACCGTATCTGTTAGAGCTGCGACACACGAGCACGCTCGAGGCAGTCGACGTGCACTGCTTTGGTAGGACTCTGTACGAAATGGCCTTGGCTAGTACTTTAGATCAATATTACTGTGATATATACCCAGAGGAAATGTCTGAAGATTTAGGTAAGTTATGTCTCTTTATTAAAGACTAGCTGTTGCTCGCAACTTCGCCCGCGTGAAATTAAAAAATATAGCCAATGTTACTCACAGATAAATTACCTTTCTAATGGTGAAAGATTTTTTTAAATCGGCCCAGTAGTTTTTACGTGAATCAAATACAAACAAAAAGTCAAGTATTTCCTCTTTATTATATTAGTATAGATTTATGTTTTGTTTCAGTATCAGTGCTCCGTCTATGTGTTTCCTCGGCATCGTGTAAGCAGGGCGGGGTGTCGTTGGAGGAGCTCTTGCACCACCAGTTCTTCACGCGCGCCACGCTCAACGGCCTCGCGCCGCGACACGACACGAAACATCTCAAACTACCGCTACCTCTTAAAGAGGAAATCAAGAAAGCACGCGCTTGTGCAGAACTGAGGCTTAAAGCTGATCAGAAATTAGTAAATATGCGATTTTTGTTGGATGTAAAAGGTGCTCAATTTATAAGTGTTTTAATTTTTTTTTTATTATAGTTGAGGAGTGCGAAGAGAGAAGTGAGAATACAAGAAATATTAAACTCAGAAGAGGAAATGAAGAAACAGAAGCGAAGAGTGGTTAGTATTCTTAATTACTGCAGCATACATTACATATTTGGTAACGAGGAAAAGAGGAAAGATTTGTATTTTTGTACGTAAGGAATAAACAAAAATACTGGACACATATCCTATATGTTTTAATGCCTAGTCATACTAATATTATAAACGTGAAAATTTACATGGATGGATGGATGTTTGTTACGAGTTTGTAGCCTAAACGGCTGAACGGAATTCGATGAAATTTGGTATAGATGTAGAGGATAGTCTGGAAGAACACATAGGCTACTCACTTTTGTTTTTTTAATTCCGCGCCGGCGAAAGCTAGTATTATATTATTACTACAATATGTGTTAATGTAAACAATTTAAACTGCATCATCTATAGAAGAAACGCGACAGCATATGGAAGTCAACGTCGTCATTAGCGGAGACGGTGCGCTCGCACAGCGCCAGCCCCGCCTCCTCGCCCACGCCGCCCACCGCGCCCACCCCGCCCTCTGCGCCCACACCGCCCACTGCGCCTTGTGAGTACACTCTCTTTACATTTAAACATACTGGCTTAACAGTGGTAGACGCCACCAATATCTGTTGCACTGTAGGTCCGACTCGCCCTTTCTCTTCCCATTTTATAAGAATGGGGCGATGGATTTGGTTGGGAATGGGATACATAGGGAAAAATCCTCTCTGTGTTCAAATTAAAAATTTAAATTTTATTCTAGTATTATAATGGCTGTGACTCCTCACTTAAGGGAAACATTAGGAAAAGGCGTCACTTATGTACTATACTATGTACTATGTTGGATTTATTCTATACTAATTTTATCACATTATTTAAATATATTACAGCAGGTGATACGAGGAGCAATGGCTCCGTGTTGACTCTGTGTGGAGGTCGCGGCGCGTTGCTGCAAGCTATCTGCTCCTTTGATAAAACGAGACTAGCTAAAGTTAACTCACATTGACGACAGTGTTATACAGACGGTGGAAAATGGAATCACATAGACGTAGCCTCCGATTTGTCAGACAATAAAAAAATGTGCATCCAAGTTTCATGCCAGTAGAAAACTAGTGAAAAATCTGCTACAATGGAGGTTGCCAGTAAGACAAAGGTATTATGAAATTTGATCTGCTTTTGTTCATAGTGTACTAGTCTTAATTATCATTTATTAACGGCTATTTTATTGAATATGTAAGGAGTAACCTTAAAACCTTAATACAAACAATGAAGTTTTAGCAGAATTAAATGATTATTATGAAATATGTAAAGCTACATATGTTCTAACTTAATATTTGGGTAAGTAATAAAAGTATTAATACATTAACATATGTTAAAACGGCGAATATATGTCGTTATTTTATATACTTTTCAACATGTTTTTCAAATATTTTGATGTTTTTAAAAGATATAATTTTAATATTATTAATATTTAAAGATATACAAATTATATTCCTATTTTTAAATTACAAACCACTAAATTTAGTGTTTATTTTTCCAAAGATATAAGAAGTATGTATACTTCGCTACATTTAATATACAGGTAGCTTTTTTGACTTAATAAATTTATTTTAAAAGTGTATTACGTTATGATTTAAGTTTTGAGTAAAAAATAACAATGCGTTTAATAAGAATGTGTACTCGCGGTATTGTGTGACCGTATTATCAAATCAACAAAACGATATGGCAGTTTGGATTATAGCACGAGTTGCGCAGAACATGTTTAGTACTTAGGGGTGTGAAGGTATATGGAGGGTGAGCAGGGCGCATCACGCAGCTCAGCTGTTATAAACGGCCTATACTCGGTAAAAAAATCGCAAATAAAAAACTGCAATTTTCGCAAATGTCGCGCATATTATTTGCAACTTTCGTGATTTTTAACTTCGCTGCTAAAGCTTTTAGCTTTTTGAAGTTCTTTGTAGCAATTTAATGTAAAAGTAATAACAATGGAATCTTCCAAATACTGTTTGAGGGATGACTTTCATTACTACCTTCTTGGAAAATGCAGTCAAGGTCTGACAACAGATATACGTATTTTGTTTACATTTTCCAACAAAAATATATGATAGTTCTTAGTAATTGTTTTTCCATTATAGAAATGCTCGGTTATTTTATTTATGAAATCTGAGTTATTTTTTTAATTCATAAGAATGTAATAATTTAGACAGAACGTTAAAAAATTGGAACAAAATGTAGTTTAACTAAATCAGTACAATTGTAAAATATAACGTAGATAAAAAAAAATGTTAAACATTAAAAACGATCGAACAAGGAAATTGCTTCGAGTATTTGATGTATAATAGAATTTAATTTCAATATTACTGTGGAAGTTATTTTTACAGTGCGTTTCCACTGCTGAAAAACTTGCACGACAAAATATTATATTTTTGAAAAGTGAATAAAAGGGAAGAGAATGTTTTGTACACTCAGCTGCTTAATCTTATATATCTTAGAAACTATAAGTAATAGGTTTCTAAAACATGTATACACGTGTGTGTCCATACGCTTCCGACCATCTTACTAATATTATAAATACGAAAGATTAGATGGATGGATGTTTGTTACAGTTTGTAGCTTAAACGGCTGAAGGGATCTAGACGAAATTTGGCATATATGTAGAGGATTATCTGGAAGAACATATACTTGATTTTGTTTTTTTTTAATTCCGCGCGGACGGAGTCGCGGGCTAAAGCTAGTGAATACATATTGCCGAATAACGTAATGAAACCATAGGCCTGTACATCTTTGTAGTTTCGATGTAATAATTATGCAGCTGACTGTACATGTTTCGCTCGTGGAAACATTTAGAAAAATTATATATCTTATAAAAAGTGATAAACGACTGGTCAGTCATTTCTATTGGTTTATTTTAAAAAGTTATTTTTGGAGCTATATCTGTGTAGAAGCTTTAAAGTTTTAGAATAAATTTTTTATTAAATTATTTTAATATATTGTTGTAAGTGAAAAAAATAAATATACAGTTGCATAAATCATTTTGTTTTATTACAATAATGCACTACGTACAAGCTGTTCAAATATTTTGGATATCATATAGTTCCATTCTTATAAGTAGAATAAAATTTGCATGATGCACTCTTACAAGTAATTCTATAAAATTTCCATATATTGAAAAATACTTAACTGCTACTTAACTTCAAGATCTTAAGGGGTATTATTAAATAAAATGCAAACCACTGTACTTGCTATTTCAAACCTCAGTCACTAAACAATAAACTTTTCTCTCGTTAGGAATAAACTGGTTTTAGTAGTACTTAAATTTGATAATTTGAATGAAATGATTTTCTTAAAAAATTTACTTATAAACTAATTTGAAAATTACCAAATGATGTCAGTGTATTTATACACAATGTGGCAATTTTGAGACATGGAAAAATGGGACCCATCTGCAAGCATTACTTTCGGATAAAAATTTTCAAAATCTGTCTACCAGGGGTGGAGTTATGCCATAACACCCATAAAAAATAAAAAAAAACAGACGAATTGAGTACCTCCTTCTTTTGGGAAGTCGATAAAAAATACGATACAGAACTAAATT
>LD699926.1:391764-408728 GCA_003118335.3 Papilio memnon
CGCATACTCAGAATACAATCCTAGTAAATTAGGCTTTACAAAATTCACCATACAATAGTATTCCCTGAGATTATTCTGCATCGGAGTACCAGTTAGTACAACACGTCGTTTAGTCTTGATTCTACTCATGGCCACCGCGAGGACTGAGCAGTCGTTCTTTAGGAGATGTCCTTCATCACATATTATCATATCAGGACCAGGATCTAATAACGCGGTACGTATTTTGTTGACAACGTTAGGTCGTAAGCGGTTTAATATCGGATCCAATGTTGATAGATTTCTGAACATTTCGTACCCCATTATAAATATACCACCAGCAGTGTACCAGTCTCCTAGCTGGTAAGCTCTCTGGTTCGTCTTTTTTAACTTCGATAATTCGAATACCTGGAAAAACCATATTTATGTATAACTATGATAAGAAAAATAAGCACATATAATAAAACTTTTAAAGTTGAATGGCTACTATGAAGACATTATGTAGTTCTTAAAACTGCCAACGAAATCATTTGTTTTGAATAAAAATTATAGTAGATTAGACGACATCAAATAAGAATAGAGATTTGAGATAGTTAAATTTAGTTTCAGTTCATATAATATTTATATTTACCCGCGTAGACCTCTTCGCTTTAGCAGACTTCAATAGGAAACGTTGAATTTTACAATCTAATATAATAAATTAAATTCGCGAACATATAATTTACTTTCATGATATTGCAAATGAAATATTAAAAGTTTTTGTGACCTTTATGTTTTTGTTGACGGGTCCCATCCACTTGTTTATTTCGTCGACCCAGTTGAGTACGGTGGAGAGCGGGCAAACCACCAGCACGCGCTGCATGCCCACGCCGGGGTGAGTTAGCACCTAGATACATTAAAATAAAGTAAAACATATTTAAAAATGTGCTATCTTCAGAGTTAGAGGGCGACAACCGACAGAAACACTGAAAAACACATTTTTTGGTATTACATGATTCAAAATTTATAGTGGCTCGGCCATAACAGATTGGGCAAGGCAGGGGAGTGCATTACGGCTGTAGGAAAGCTTGTGCAGTACGGCTGTAGGAAAGTTTGAGCACAAAAGTACCTCTTTAGATCCCGTAGATACCTGAAACTGTATTTTGCTTACGATAGGTCGCGAGATAAACATCATTAACGCAGTATATAACCTCACTGAGGGACTCACAGCCTACCCTTAGTTAGGCATGACTAGGCCATAGTCACTCACGCTGAGTGACTGGGGATTGGTGATATGATTTGTGCCTTTAATTTTGCATGTCGATAAACTAGCGAGCGGCTATAAAGTTTGCATGTGAGTATACATGTGTTACGCACCGTGTGCAGCAGCGCTAGCACCTGCAGCGTCTTGCCGAGGCCCATGCAGTGCGCGAGGATGCAGCCGCCGCCCGCGTGCCCTGCGCGCACCAGGTCCACGCTCTCGAAGCACGCGTCCCACATGAACTTCACACCCTCGTACTGCATCACAACACATGGGACATCAGGCTAAATGCGAGTTTGAGAGTCGACAATATTTACTTAAAATATCAATTAATTAAGGCTTATCTAGCCTGTGATATGTTTTCTTAGAAAAGTTGCAATTGCTGTGCTAGGGTATGTGATTTGCAATTTGGAAATACGATGTACTATGTAAGTAAGCAATGTTGCGGCCTAAGTAGAACCTAAGTAGACCTAAGTAGAACTGAATTGATGATGGTATGAAAGTGTAAGTTAACTATCTGAGAATAAAGACATTAGGGACAAAAGTTTTTACCTGATGTGCCTTCATGACTTGTGTGAAGAAACGGTGGACAGTGACAATGGGCCGATTTTCTTCAAAATCGTATTCAAGGCACACTTCATCGTTTATTACAACCACATTCACTCCTTCCTCGCAGCCCAAAATCTCTCTCTGTAATGTGAGAGACCTTGGTATTCAATACAACACTCAAAAGTAAACGGACTAAACACATCAATTCTTTACATGGAAATATTAGAAACTGTACCAATTTATTCTGTCGATAAAGCAGGCGACTTTTACGACTCCGTTCTTCGAAGTTTGCCGACAAGGTGCTGTTCGCCAATGACTTCTTGTCAATTACCTGAAATTAACATTTAAATATTTACTTAATTACGTATTTTGTCGAATTTTCAAAGGATATATTATTAAGGTTGGACTGTAAGACTGATTAAAATAAGATTGTTCGCGTCTTCGTCCACTCGGATTTTTTTTATTTTTAATAAATATAGCCTATGTCATTCAGTGATAACTGATAACGTAGCTATTTATTGGTTTAAGAATCTTTGAAATCGGTTCAGTAGTTGAATTATTTCAATACATACAAAAATTTAAAAATACAATTTTTTCCTCTTTATGACATTAGTAAAGAGGTATTATTAGATTTCGTGTTTTCGGTTTAAAAATATTTGTCTCACCCTTCTAATATTGCGCCGGCCCTTTCTGAAACTCTGTGAACTCTTTTTCCCTAATGGATGTGTCTCGTTTGAACATTCGCCAAAATCCTCTCCGGATAAAACTCTGTAATTTTAAATGCATAGAGAATATAGAAACATCAAATAGTTAAAAATTATACAATAAACAGTAGTAATTAGTGAAAAATGTCGGTGAATGTATATTTTTTTCTAGATTGATTTAAAAATTGATCATTGTAATACCATACATAGCATAAAGGCCATTATGTATGTATACAATTAGACATTTAATACATAATTTATGCGTTTTATGGTAAGGAATACATGCATATTTTGTCGTTTAACGGGACGTTACTTTAGTTGCTTTTGTCGCTCCAAAAAGTTTTCCCTCCTCGAGCGAATACTTCGTGAATATCGATGGCGTGAGTCTGTCGTCTTGCATTTTGTTACATACTGGCTAACCATTTTAGCTCGCTTTTCGGCATCCATACTGAGAAAGTAAAAAGGTAAAAAACATGCATTAATATTACTAATATTATATATGCTTTAGTTTAGAGGGATGGATGGAATAACTTATTAAAACGCTGCGGGCGATGGCACGCAGTGACCGTCGCGACGCGATAGGGAATAAAGCCGGTAACCACTCACCCTGAAGAAGGACCCCCGACGGGTCTGAAACTGGTCGGTGCCTACACCGGAGTGTTTTCACGTGAGTTTAGCCGTGTTATAACTCATGGATGTTTATTAGAGTTTGTAGTCTAAACGGTTAAAAGGATTTCGATGAAATTTGGTATACCATAGTTGTAGAGTATAGTCTGGTTGAACTCATAGGCTACTTACTTTTGATTTTTAATTCCACGCGGACGGAGTCGCGGGCGAAAGCTAGTATGATTATAGATGTGCATAAGCGTTATATTAACGTCACAATTCAAAAATAACAATAATGTTAAGGGAAATAATACATTTTTGATTGGAACTTCTCTTACTATTTTCCAGATTATGTTCACATTGTTATTTGAAACATACTATAGATATTTACCTTATGTCATCTTTTTTCTTTAACTGCCTCTTTAAAAGCTTCTCTTTGGTAGTATCCCATTCCTTCTTCTCATCCGATGAAGAGCAGTCCTCCGCGTTCATATCATCTTTGTGCGTAGTACCATCTGATTTTCTTTTCTATAAAAATGTATTATAATAATTTATTTAATTCTCAATCAAAGAACTTAGTTTTAACGAGATATTTTTCTATCTTACACTTTCTGTAGAATAATTTGATGGGTTAACGGTAAGTTCTTTGTCCTTAACAACGGGTGCATTTAACAGTAATACATCAGTCTTCATCATTTTATCAGCAGTCAACAGAGTTGAATCATTTGCTATTGTGTCATTATCTGTTTTATGTTCTTTGGTCTCGTTCGATAGTTTGCGATATAGCAATCTCTGTGCATATTTAGATTCTTCATCTAACGATTCTTCTTTTATTTTATTCTCTTCTTCTTTCTTTACTAGTTCTTCAAGTTTCATTTCAATACAGTCTTCTGGCTTAGAAGAGTTTATTGGTCTCTCGCATATTGGGAGCTTTAAAAAATAGTGTAGTAGGTTTAAGAAAGAAACATGTAAGTACAAATTCATTATTCTTACAAAAAGAACTTCACCAGTAATTAACATTAATACTTACATCTGGCAATGATTCAATATCATTCAATTCTTCTCCAAATGGTGTCAATGTATTAGTATCATTGCTTTCGTCATCGTTTCCGACCATTACATCAATCGTGTCTTGAATATTGGACCAGTCTTTAGTTTTCCCTTTCTCACTTTCAGTTTGATCTAGAAACGAAACTATTTCTTCCCTAAAAGAAACAAAACGATTATTTTTTTTTACAATTTTAAAGCCAATTGATGGAAAAGAAATGCAATTAGTTACCTTTCAAATGAATTGTCATCTTTATATTTAATACCTTGAGATTTAAAATAGGTTTTTGCAACTTTTTCTGGTAATTTTTCTAAAGCCACAAAAGCTTCTTGACATAACTTACTATCATTATTAACAATATATTTCAAATCAAACGTATTTTGATTTGAATCAGAAGCCTTAAGAATACTGATATTGTCTCCATTAGATTCTAATGTTTTAGATTTATTTGTAGTTTTTTTGCTTTTTCTGTTCTCGACTATATCATCTAAGAATGCTAAGCTAGGTTCGCATTGCAGTAATTCTACAGGCTCATCAGAATTAAATTGAGGTAAAAAAGATCTATCAAATTCTTCTATTTCTTCTTGACTTTGTTTGTTATCTGTAACATCTGCATCCTTTATCGCATTTAGCTTGTCTTGTTTTTTCAGTTTTGAATATAGATCATTAACATATTTATTATATTCCTGTAAGCTTGTAAGCCTGTTTTCTGTATCATTCTTTTCTTCATTTGGTTCATTATTTTCATTCATTTCCTGAGTTGAATCAACATCATTACACTGTATTTCATCAGTGGTTGCTTTTTGTTTATTGTTTGTTTGAAGTTCGCTTTCAATATCCCTTTCTGATTTCTTCTTCCTTCTGGAACTCAAAACCATGCTTAATGAGTCAGAATCTGAACTTTCAGCTTCTTCCTCTTCTTGTGTTATGTTATCATTCACCTTTTCTTTAATAACATCATTTTCTTTATTGGATGTTTGTTCTTCTATCTCATCTATATCTTTAGAAGCTGTAGTTTTAGATTTATTTTTCTTTTCAATCCGCTTCTCTTTCTTTTTCTTCTTCTTTTCAATTTTCTGTTCTTCCTCTAAGAAATCATTTACATTTGGATTAATATTTCTAATCATTACGTTATCTAAGGGCTCATACGTGTCTGGGACCAATAAGCTCATATTATTATCATTTTCATCATCAGAATCGGGTTCAAACTGTCTGCGTATTCGTAATGAGCTTTGACTGAAGACTTTCTGTTCATGATCGTTTTTATCTCCTTCCACTTGCTTTGGATTTAGCAATGGTTCGATAGTATCAAATTCATGAAAAAAAGTCGATACAACTTCATTATTAATATTGGGCGTCTCCAAGAAATTTTCCAATTTTGCTGCTTGTATACACTGAATTTGTGGCATCAAATCAGTGTCTGGTTCTGTTTTAATTTCAGCGATATTATCTTCCATATAATTTTCTATCGGTTCTATTTTTATTTGCGGCATAGATGTATTACTCATTTCGGCAGTGAGTGTATCTTCTCCATGGTCAAAACAATTATCATTAGTTTGAGTTGAAGGGATAACTTCTTCCATTGGTTGCTTAGATTCAAAATTACAATGTTCTATGTGGGCTTCACCTTCACTATAACTATTAAATAAGTAATCATCATAAATGTGTTCCTCATCATCACTGTTTACATGACGATCCTCAAAATTGGATGTTACATCTTGAATACTGAAAAACACTTCTTCGGGTACTGTGTTCACAGAATTTATTTGTATACTGTTACATACAGAATTTTGATCCAGTATATTTTCGTTATTATAAATATATTTTACTCTTTCGAAACAAAGTTGAAACAATGGTTTCACGCTCACAGGATTGGACACACATGGTACAGATTTAATCAAATTATTTACTTCTTGTTTATATTCAAAATTTTCCAAATAATCATCATGATTTGTAAAGGTATGTGATGTATTTTCTGTGTTAGACTTAAGATCGCCAACATCCACATTTTTCCTGTTTGTCATATGTAGCAGGGAAGACAATGCATTGTATGTTAAAGACTTTGGTGTGATGGGTTCAATTTTATCTTTTATACATTTGTTATATATTTCATTTTGCTTCATACTTAAACTATGACAGTTGTCCATCTTGTCAATGTTCTTGTCTTGTTTTGTTGACATGGTGTTCTTTACACAACCAACATTAGTGTTTTGGTTGTTTTGTATGACATTTAAACAAAGTGAGATTAATGTCTCCACTTGTCGTTTTGACTCTGTCTTGTCATTTACTTTATCATGTCTATTACATTTTTTGTAACACCATATAACTTTTAAACACAAAGAAAGTAAGGTGTTCACCTTACAACATCGAAGATTTTCAACTTTCTTGTCTTGATGTATCATCAAAGTATTATTTTTTTTCTGAATTGAAGATGTATACATTTTTTGTATAATATTGTTATAACACAAAGTTTGCAAAGGAGCAACTGTATTCATAAATAAACTATTCCTGGATTTCAACATTGAAGCACCACGGTTATCAGATTTATTATTTGTATCAAGGTCTAATTTTCCATCAGAAGCTAATAGTAAAGATGTATTCTTCTTTTGAGATGCAAGACACTCTTTTTCTCTTATAAATGTATTGTCACTTTCTCTTGAAACATTAGATGTGATTTTAATAATTTGATGGTAGCACAACATTTTAAGACTAGAAACTTTTACATCTTGCAAACTTATAATAGTTTTTGATAATGTGTCTATATTAGGATGGGTATTACAAAAAACATGTTTTATTTTATGAAGACACAAACTGCTCAATTTTTCAGCATTGTAGATCTTCAAATCTGTAATAGTATCACTTTTATGATTGATCGCTTTATGGCTCACATCATTATTTTTTATTTGAATATTTATTTTTTGTAAAGCCTGAATGCTTAACATAAATAGGCTTTTTGGATTTACACATATTGTGACAGTATCACAATTTGCATTTGTATCAGCATCATTGACATTTACAGCATTTACTGAACTTTGAAAATATGTAAGGTCATTGTTGTTTATTGTTTCGAGACTGAAGTAAAAGCACCAAACTCTATTCTGCCAGATCTTCAGATTCCTCCAATGCTGCCATTCGGGTGCGAGTAAATGAGCACAAGTAGATAGTGCATTGGCCTGATAATATTCCTTAAAAAAATCACTTACCATTTCATTTGTGACATATGTATCAGGAGGTTTTTTATTTCGGCTATCTTGGGCTAAAAAAGACTGTGTCGGTTTAACTTTTTTAACTAACACCGAATCACTTAACCACACTGGATTTTTCCCTTTTATGTTAATTTTAGTTTTAATCTTTTGTTCCTCACTTGGCTTTTTGGCAATTTTTATTGACAATTCTTTATTTAGAAACACAGTCTTAAGATTAAGTTTTGACGGATTTTTTCCTTTGGAATTTTGTTTATGATCTAAAGTTTCTTCAACAATTTCACAGTCGCTATCATTATCTTTTAATGCCACTGTAGGTGTAATTAATTTAGGAACTGATGCATATGTTGACAATTTATGTTCTTTCAGAAAATCTTCATATTTCATAGCCAAATTTTCTTCAATGTCCATAATACTATCTTTTGCAAGTTTAAATAGCAAAAGTGATTTTTTAACATAATGGTCCATTTTGACTGTGTCAGTAAGATTTTTGGTGTTGATTTTTTTTTGCACAAAATCATCTGATTTTTGTGTCATCAGTTCACCTAATTTAGAGGTAGCTTTTACCATATCTGCCAAAAATTCACATGCTTTTTCTGATTGTACAGTTGTGAGGGGTACACTTTTTTCCATGTGAATCTCAGAATGTGATGTTGTTTGTACTCCAGTAGAAGAATGTTTCGTAATGTTTGTTTGTGAATAAACATCAGCAGTTTTAGTATAAGAATCAATAACAGGAATTTCCAAATGAGTGATTGCACTGTTTTCTTTATTAGTCACTCTTTTTATTTTTAAATTAGTACCTTGAATCCTCTGGGCTAGAAAATTTTCGAATTCGTTAGTGTTACCCCAGGAATTACAGCTGCTGCCACTCTTATTTACATCTGAATTTATTATAGAGACTTCCATATCCTCCTCATCTTGGTGAGTAAATTTATCCTGAGATATATCTATCGACTGACTAGTGTCAAGTATTGTTTCAGACTCAGATTTTTTTTGTTTCTTCTTTAAACCCTTGCTGTTTCGCTTTTTTCTTGGTTTTTTCAATTCCTCATCATCTTTGTCAATATCACTATCTGTTGATAATTTTTTTTCACATTTTTCATCTGGTATATATTCATCATCAGAGTTATATCTCTTACCTTTTTTTGATCTTCTTGGTTCATTGTCGTCATCAGATATTTCTATGTTAGCAAAAGGATCTTCATCAGAGTCATCATCATAATGTAATTTAACTTTTCCTCTTTTACGTTGTGGTCTACCACTTGAGCTTTCAATTGAAGTGGCAATATCTATTACTGGTGGTTCATCTGTCTGCATTATTACATTATTATCATCAACTACAATCTCAGTAACTGGGATTAAAGTTTTGGATGGTCTTATTTTTGTACCTTTGTATGTCTTAACTACTTTTACTTCATTAAAGATTTGTAATTCAGTGTCTTTTGATTTTACCAAAACATTTTCATTGTCAAGGTCTGACAAAGTTTTTTTCAATTTACTCAATGAAATTTCATCAGTTACATCATCATTTTCATTATTATCTTTAGGTTTTACATAATCTGGAGTGAGTAGAATAGAGCACTTGTTTAATTCGACAATGTCCATATTATTATCCATTTTATTTAAACTGTCTTTGGTATTAGAATTAATAATGTCTTCTGGTTTTGTGCATTTATCAGGTTTGTTCTCTTTTGTGCCATTCTCATGGTCAATATTTGTTATATTGGGTATTTGGGAAGTTGTACTATCAGCGACTTGATTTTCTGTGATTGTGTAGTACTCAGTGATTAAAACCTCCTCAGTAGCTTCATTTTTGTCACTTGAGTCCGTCTTGGTTTCTTGTTTTTTCAACAGTAACTTTTGTTTAGGTCTTCCGACCCTACGTTTTAAAGGTCGTCCTCTTGGCCGTCGGGGTTTAATGTTCGTTTCAAAAAGTACTTCATATTTCTCAATATTATCTTGTAAGTGATCTTCTTCATTAACAGTTTCAGATTCTTGTGTAGTGCTCACTTGTTGATCCTTCATTGTACTGTCGATATCTCTATTCTCCGACATATTATGGGCTTTACGTTTTAAGCATATTTTCGATGATTCCATAGACGGTGCCGTGTCGTGAGACATTGATGTACTGTTTACACTCTGAACTTCATCTTCTATTGTAGATGATATCTCTACGTTGCTTGCACAAGCCGGTATCGGAATAGACAAATTCTGAGCATTCAAATCCATTTCTTTATGAAAAGATGCGGCTTGAAAACTTTCAAATGCCTCCTCGGGAACACTAAAGCTTTTTAATTTATTCATGTCTGACATTACAAATGAATATCAATAGTATACATGTTTTCATTTAATAATACGAATTGTTTACTTAAAAATAATCGCCAATCACAAAAACGCAAACATAATTGACAAATACAATTCAATAATTAAACTCAATTCCAATGTTGAGTTCTTCCTCTAAAACATAAAAAAATACTATTACTACTAACAAAGATTATAAGTGAAAGAGTCTGAGAGTCTCGATCTCCATTTTATGTTAAAAATATTCAGAATATGTGTTTAATAATTTGTTGAAACAGATTTTTTTAAATCATCTTCTATTTTTATTTCTAATTTCATATTATTTAGCTACAGACTTCAGTGTTTAAATTGAAAAATTGAAAACCTTAACAATCTTGACATGACACAGATTACATACTCTTTGAGGACAAATGACAGCCCCTAAACCTAGTAATTTTGCAAAAGTTTACAACATTGCAATATTGTTGACATATTCAGAAATCTAAGGAAAAACTCAAAACATTTAGAAAAAAAACCCACAGAAAGGCCTTTTATTTATAAAACAATCATAATCAAATGTTAGACCGTAATGTATTTTCCAATAGGATGGCCAAAAGTGTGCAAGAATTTGGAAGCAGATGGACAGGCAATCAAACAAATCGTATCAAATAGAGACAAAATACTTTTTGTATCTTTGACTGATGATTCTATTATTATTTGGTTTTGCAAGGTAAGTTATTTACATTAAATATTGTTTTATCACACATATACTAGATGTATTTCAGAGCATTCTAAGGTGGTGAAGTACATTCCTTGAATTAGTTTTTTGTTAATTTTGTATGGTTCAAAAAGGATAATGGTCGGTAGATCAAATACACTAGGTATAGAACTGTCAGTACTATTCATAAAGTTATTTGCAAATATTAATTTTAAAATATAAAGTTCGGTTAGTCATAGGACTCTAAGAAACTAATTATACTCCCTTGTATGTGGTAAATTGAACTAAGGCGAACTGGATATATACTCCATTCTTCATCATCATCTTTCTCCTTATCCCACTCCCGTAGGGTCGGCACAACAAGTTCTTGTTCTCCACATAACTCTATCATACATCATCCCAGTCATCACTCCCTTTTTGATCATGTCACCTTTCACACAATCCATCCATCTCTTTCTAGGTCTACCTCTACCGGTGTACCCTTCCACACTCATAACTAACATTCTCCTTGTTACTTCCTTCTTCAGCGATACATTAATGTTAAAAATAAAATGTTCATTAAATTAAATGGAAATAGAAATAATTTTATTGAAAAAAATATTATTCCATTTCAAAACTAGATCTGCTTATAATTTTGTTTTATCAAAAGGATTAAGTTATAAATACTATGCTTATAGTATCCTTGTATTATTATAGAACACTTATTTCATTATTACAATGGTTTTTTAATATTTTTTTACAGCCTACTGTGCCAGTAGTTTATCATAAGCGTAATGCCGACTCCCTACATAGACTCGGTATAAATGTTGGTGTTGAATGGAAACCTGATTCTTCTATGATTTGTATATCGGTATGAATTACTTAATTATTCAATCAATTTTATATAATTATTATATAAAAAAAAACAACAGTATATACTTGTAAATATAATTTCAGACACAAGAAGGACATTTAATCATTTTCAATGTGGAACCACAAACTGAACAAACTGCATACAATCAATTTGACCCACCTACGGCAAGTCTACGCAGGGATTCAGCTGAGCTATTTGTTAAAGAGATGATACCATCACTTAAAATAACATTGGTAAGTCTTATTTAAATACTACAAAATAAATCAAGCTATGCAAAAAATCACCATTCCATAAATATTGTTTCATAGGTTAAAAACTGAAAATTTATCAAAGATATTTTGTATTCAAGTCATATGCTGACATTTTATCAGTATTGAATTCTTGTAGCTATTATAAATTTATTTTAGCCATCCATATTTAGTTATTTTTTAAATTACTTCATACTAATGTGATTATCAACAAGTTTCTAAATATTATGTAACTTCCATTTATAGCATGATAAAGCCAACATGATAGCATTGTCAAGTGGCCTAGATATATTATGTATTGTTTCGTTTTATTCAAATATTTTATCAGCTGACAATTTTATTAAGTAATACATGAGTGCAGAGTGATTTTGTCTGCTATAAGTTCCATTTAGTAGTTCACGTCGTGCTGGCATTGCTAGCTTTTACCTACGACTTCGTCCATGTAGAATTGAATTGCTCTGTGTATTGTTCTAGACTATGTTTTTCGTCTGTGTCAAATACCAACGTGATACGTTGAGGCGTTCTGGCGATCGCTTCTATAATGAATCAATCTATCTAAACTTTCACATTTATAATATAAACGAGCTGTCGCCCGCAAACTTCGTTAGCGTGGAATTTAAAAAAAGGTCGTCTATGACATTCCCGCGTGGATCTACTTTTTACCAGCTACCTTCCAATCAAAGTCCCGTCCAAATCGGTCCACCCGTTCCAGAGATAGCGGTCCGGTCGCCATTTTGACAGCGAGGAATTAAAAAAAAATTAGCCTATAATATGCCCGTCCATGTCAGCTATCCTCCAGTGAAAGTCCCCTTAAAATCAGCCTAATCAGGCTACTTTTTTTTAAAATTCCGCAATGTCCAAATGGCGACCGGACCGCCATGTCTGGAACGGGTAGACCGATTTTAACGGGACTTTGTCTGTAAGGTAGCTGGTAAAATGTAGATTCACGCGGGAATGTTATAGACGACCATATTTTTTAAATTTCACGTTAAATAAGTTTGTGGGCGACGGTTCGTAAATAAATAAGATTAATTATTATCCTACTGAAAATTTTCTTTAAACTATTTTCATTAATAAAAGTAACTTAATTTCAGTTTAAAGAAGTCTTAGTATGGGATGGACAGATTACCCGCATGTGTTGTATATCGGGTACCGAGATTTTGGTGTGTACCACTCGAGCCCATCTCCTTAGATACAGATGGGATGGCACACAGAATAGAGACTACTGCTTAGACCTAGGACGGATACCATTCTCTATAAATCAACAAGTTTCTAAAGGTATAGTTTTTCAATTCTTTTTTGTCTTATCAACCGAACATTTTTTGACTAAAGTTCATTAACAAATACGCTTTTAAATCCAAAAAAAGCAATAATTAAACCCAATAGGGAATATATGTATTTTTTAACCGTTTCCACTTGTAATAAGATAATCAGAAAAAAAAAATTAAAATCATAAAAAAAGTAATTAAGTATATTTAAAAAAAGTTTGGTCCAATTCGGTGCCATATTGCCTATTCTAAAAAACTACATTTTTAGACACTATACACTAATGAGTCGATTTATAATTAATGGTAAAATACAAAATTTTGTCGTAATTAAGTTTATCCTAATTCAAATTGTTAAAGAAATGGAATTTTGTATATTAATTGATTGCTTCTATAAAATCACTTCTGATTAATTATTTATTTTACAGCCGAACCCATCTTAGAAGATAACACGCATGTAAATGATATAGAATACTCCCCGTTAGTCTGCGGCTTTGGGATCACTCTGAATGATGGTCGGGCAGCCTACCTCACCGCTCCTAACCTCAAATTTGATCCAAATGTAAGCTTTAAACAAATACCTTTGCAGTAGTCTTAATCATAAAAGTTTCTATTCAATAATTTTTGAATATTCAAACATGAAAAAGTATAATAAAGATTTTTATAATAATCAGGTTTTTATAAAGAAAGATCCAGGAGTTTTTATGTAAAGGTCTATGGGCAGTGGTCGCTTTGCTAATTTGGTGAATTCAAGAGGCCCTTTGCCAGTTTGTCATCTTAGAATGTAAAAAAATAATATGATAAAGTCTGTATTACTTTTAAATGTATATTTTATGTGTGGTGTATTTATTAAAATATATTTCATTTAACCAGATTTTAATGGATATGGAACTATGGGTAAGAAGTTGGTAACACTTGAGTGGTAACATTGTAAAAATGTGCTAGTTCCAGATATCCCCTAAAATCTAGAATTTTGTTCATGTATATAATATGCTATTTTTTATGCTAGGTCAATCCATATTATAACAAGACTTTTTATATTTTGGTAAAAGTTAAAACATTTTTCAGGCTGTACAAGGGATCTGGGCCCCAGGAATAGACGACGCTACTTGTGCAAGAGTCAATCATAAGTTTAGACTTATTGCTATTGGCAGAAGGAAGTAAGTTACTCAAGTCATACATTACTGCACAAAACCGGTGTTAGTATAGGGCTTGGGCGACCGCCCAGGGCGGTGTACAGAGGGCCCCACTTGTCGAAATATAGTCTCACGTAACTCTGTAAATCCCAAGCCATGGTATAAACGGTGCAGAACAAATCTCGCTCAGGGTGCTGGTAGCGATAAAACCAAGTCCTTGATGATACAAAAGTGCAGTCGAATTTTCCGAGTTAAGCAACGAAAATATGGATGCTTTATTTCAAATTGAAATGTTTTAAATTTTTTCAGTTCACAAGTAGACGTGTTTACGATAGACGAAGTGACTGGAGGTTTGGAATTGTCGCACACTATGGTACTCAGCTCGAAGGATTTCCCCGGCGATCCCGGACCTGTGAAATGCATTAGGTAAAGTTAGCACAAGGTAAAGAAAAGCTGTTTCTGCTGTCTATAAACCAGATTTTTTAAACTATTTCCCATAGACACCTTTTAAAATTTGAGCTTTTTTCGGGGAATCCCTTTTGAATGACTGTAAAAATAAAAAATATATGTCTTCCCAAGAGATTCAAAAATTATATATAAGAGGCATAGTTTATTGTTATTATTGCATCGGGCTAGCCGATGCATTCGTGCTAAGATGTTAAAGCGGGTTCTATCACTGTCGGTGAAAAAAATGTTGTTTACTTTCGTCTATGTTATTTAAATGTCTTTGGATATTCCTTATTTTTTTCATATAGATACCTTTTGAAATTTAACCTAGTATCGGGAAACCCCTTCTAAACTATTGTCTGAATTAAAAAAAAAATATGTTGTAATTTTTAGAGCGGGCGCACACCTTTGACTAAGCTATCGCACAACTGTTGTGCGATTGTCGATTGTTTTGCAGCCAATTCAACTGTTTAGTTGCACAACTAAAATCGAGTAGTGTGCGCACCTATAAGGTCATAGGAATCAAAGCGAGACTGTTGTACGATAGGCAAAGGTGCGCGCACTGTTATAGTGATTTTTGTATTGTGAACTGTTACAGATGGACTGGGGACGGTCGCGCGGTGTCAGTGAGCTGGGAGCGGGGCGGCGTGTCTGTGTGGAGCACGTTCGGCGCGCTGCTGATGTGCTCGCTGGCCTGGGACTACGGCCTCAGCCAGGACCTCACCAAACACAACCCGCTGGTCGTCTCTAGTATGGTCAGTCAATACAGTGCTATTGCAAATAGTAAAATAATTGTTATAATCTAATTTAGGCTACAAATGTAAGGGTCTACCTGACACACTTATAGTTATTTTTTATCTGTACTATTGTTATAAAGGGGAAACATTTGTGTTTTTTTTATGTATTGAAATAACTCAAAAACTACTCGGTCGATTTCAAAACTTCTTTCACTATTAAAAAGCTATGTTATCGCTGAATAACATAGGCTGTGTTTTATTATTTTTTAATTCCACGCGGACGAAGTCGCGAGCAACAGCTAGTTAAAGTATAAACTAGTGCCTGACCACGATCCCATCTGATTATAGTTGTCAGATGATGAGTAAGCATGGCGTATAATTTGTATTCAATGTGAGAAATTTACTAAGGGGCTGCAAAATAACTGATAAATGACTGTGTGGTAGTTAATTTGTGAGTTTGCCTTAAGCCTTACTTGATATCTCCATAAAAGTGTAATGTATGTATTTATTTCCAGGAATGGGCAACAGAAGGCTATCAGCTGTGGATGGTTAAAGTAGAAAGTGATGCGACATCTAATTTAATACAAATGGATTTCGTTAAAAGTCCCCTTAGTGTTAATCCATGTATGGTAAGTCAACATTTAAATAAAATCATCGATTTATATTTCAACTAGCTGTTTCTCGGGACTTCGGCAGCGTGAATTTAAAAAGTAAAAATAAATAGTCTATGTTACTTACAGATAAATTACCTTTTTAATGGTGGAAGAATTTTTGAAATCGGTCTAGTAGTTTTTACGTGAACCGAATACATACAAAAATACAAAAAAATACTTGTAAAACTAACAAATAGCAGTTAATTTGATTGTTTCTCACTAAAAAATGAATCATTTTGTAAGGGAAGTCCTTGGCTTCTTAAAAACAGGAATCCTAGTTAAGACGCCAAGGCAACACTGATTGATGAAGTTATACTTAGTGTGCAATAAAGTTATTCTTATTCTTTGTATTTAAATTATTAATTACAGAGCAATCAAAGGCATTTATATTTACAAGCAGACGATAAACTGTACGTCAATTTAGAAGACAATTTAACAAGAAAAACCAAGATATCGATGATTGATTCATCCGATTACCAAGAGAATGGTGTACCGGATCAGCACACGTTGGAGTACGATAATAAAGCCAAGTACAAAGACTTTGTGGATGACAACGAGTGCAGGAAACAGTGGATAGTGTTGCCATTACCTGCTACATATATTGCTACCAATTGGCCGCTTAGGGTAAGAGAATTATTTAAAACACACATATTTAAAATAATATAGTATTCAAATTGAATTGATAAGGAAAACAAAAATCTACAGCAAACTGGAAAATTAGACGTTACAGCTATTTTCTATAAAAAAAACTGTCGTCATTTTTATCATCAAGATTTACAAATACGTATTATATTTAACGTATAAAAATCAAACATTATTTAAAGCTGTGAATTTACTGCGTATCTTTAATTGTCAATTAAAACGTTAAGGAATCATTAACTCTCTTTGAGAATGCATTATTTAGATCTACACTAAAAGTCTACCCAATTAATAGCTCTTCTATGGGTATGCGTGGGGCAGTTAACATAAATTACAACAGACTAGCCTTAAAACTAAAAACCTGAAATAAAAAAAAATAGCCTACGTGTTCTTCCAGTCCTCTTCGCCAAATCGTCGATCCGTTGAGACTTTCTGGAGATTAACGTAGTAATATCCATCTAAACAAGTAAGATTGTTACAGTACAGCGCTATCGACGAGGCGGGGGTGAACGTGTGCGTGGCGGGGCGCGCGGGGCTGGCGCACTACAGCTGCGCCTCGCGCCGCTGGAAGCTGTTCGGCAACGAGGCGCAGGAGAAGGACTTCGTCGTCACCGGCGGCATGCTCTGGTGGAGGGACCACATCGTTATAGGTGAACAAC